>JBBMEG010000005.1:4222388-4248290 GCA_037832605.1 Cyclanthera cordifolia | reverse complement strand
TGACGTTGGCGAGGGGAATGGAGAAGTCATTATACTCAGCTCCACTGAACATCTCTGAATATTAATGTGTATTCACTCGTTATGATCTAGTTTAATTCTTTGGTTATTAAGCTAAAAAATTATAAAATAAAATTGTTATTTTAAATGTAAAACTTTCTTTATTAGGCCGCCCAAAGCTCGCCTAATTAAGCTGGATCAGTTCTTACTCTATTGATTAAGAAATGAAGCAACATTTATATTTACAAGTGTCCAAATGTTAGAAAAACTTCAAATACAGCAAAAAAAAAAAGATTTCTAATCCTAAAATTAATAGACTTTATTTAGATAAGACAAAGCAAAAATAAATTTACATCTAACTTAAATATTTTATATTAATATAAAAATAATCTTCATTAATACGAGACATTGTAAACAGATATATTATATCAATCTCAAGATTTGTTAAATTGCAAGTGTCTACAAAATATGTTGTTATCTTAAAAAAAAAAAAAAAATGAAAAGTGATTTTTTAAAAGTACATTTAAGATATATAAAAATACAACCAAATAAAATTAAAAAAAAAAAAAAAAAAAGCAAGTGTTAAGTACTTCATTCGAAGTACCGAGTACATTACATCCCCTAATTTGTGAGAAGAATGATTTGTCACATCTTTGAAATATCATTTTTACTTTATTAATGAAATCTTCATTTTTAATATATTTTTGTATATTGATGTAACACATTATAACCAGAAATAGTTAATACAATGAATGATATGATGATGAGGTTTTTGAATAAGTTGCATTTTTGCTCCACTAAGCTCATAAGTGGTTATTTAAGAAGACAGAGACTCTGATCACCAACAAGCAAGGGAAAAGAAAACACACACAGAAAAGAAAAGAGAGTTGGAAAATGAAGTTGTTTGCGGTTATATTTTGCTTGGTTGTGAGCTTGGAAGCGGGCAGGTTGAGTGCAGACAGAGTTCCGCACCTCCCGTATGGCTTAGATTGCTATATTGGGTGTACCATTCCCTGTATTGCTGAACCTGAATCCTTCGAATGTTTTCTTTGCATTGGTAAATGTGTGCTCAAAAATCATGCATCTCCAACGGCTTTGAACCACAGGAACGCTAATTCCTTCTGTAAGCTTGGCTGCACCACTTCCATCTGCACCAACATTCTCACCCACAATAATCATCCAGGTAATTATACATGCTAACTTATATTCACACTTCAAACTAGAGTTTACCGTGGATACGATAACTAGTACACCAGATCCTTTTCGAAGGATTGAACTGCCTCGTTCATTGAATTATTACTCTCTCAATCTCAAATATTTAAAATTCTTATTTTAGAAAACCCTGTCATATCAATCAAATTTCATATTTCTTTAACATGATGTCAAACGCGTATAAAGATCAAAATATTAGACATCTAATTAGATGAATATTTGAGATATAAAAAATTGTATAAAATTAATTGCTAAATAGGTCACTATTATGAATTGAATTCATGATTTCTTTTAATTATCCGACCAACTCATCATAGTTGAGATATTTCACATTCTTAATAAGATGGATGAGCTATTTTCTATTATTGTTAAATGATTTTTTAGATGAAGATAGTTTTATTTGATCATTTTAAAATAAACTTGTTTTATTTTTAATCTATTATTTGGAATCATAGATGAAGCCTTAATTATCTTTTTATTAAAAATATTTAGGCATACATATAGGGAATATTACATACTTAAATTTGTTTGTAAGAGTAGATTGGATTCCATGTGAGTTGAATTTCATGCGTATTTTAGTTTTCTATATATATCTGATCATTTAACCTCCATTTATTTTAAGATATAACTTCTTCTTTTTTTCTTTTTTTTTTTTAAGCAGATAATGAGAAGAAAATGCGAGGTTGTGTGAACTCATGCAATGAAGCATGCACAAACGCTGAGAACTAATAAGGGAGAAGAATGAGTAGTACTTGGGATTTGGCTTTAAATATACTACCAATAAATAAATGCCAATATTGGTTTAAACAAAATCATTTGGCTATCAGCTGATCCCAATTAAAGATGTTAAAGGCGTGTACTTAAATCTAAAGTTTCTATTTCATCAATCTATCAATACGTAAACTATTTGGGTTGCTCTTATACTTGTGCGTAGTAATTTGGTTTGGTAACAATTAAAAACTTTGAGGTAATGAATTATAAATAACAGCAAAAAGAAACAGCTTGAAACTCCACTTCATGACTTTGGTCTAGCTATTGCACTGTATAACATCTGATCACGACCAAGTCTCGCAACCACACAATCATATAAAAACTTGTCAGAGTTAACATCATAATTAGAACTAATCTCTTCACACATTTGTCACATTCGAACGAGTTATATATATATACCTTGCAACCTTCGTGAGTGAAGCTTACTAAAATAACTCTATATGAATTCAAGTAAAACAGCTTCTCAAAGTCTTACACAAATGAATTGATAAGAGTTGGACAAGCTTCGACTCTATCTGTCACATCTTTTCGCAAATGAATCACACTTCATTATTTAGTAAGACAAGTAACATATTCATACTCTTTCACACTTTGACTCAAATTACACCTCTAAAACATGCTTTAGCTCACATCTCTAAATTATCTTCAATTTACAACTATGAATAGACTCCTAACGAAAAAAGCATAACTATTTGGACACTTGTACTTCTTATAAGTAAAGTATAGTTATAACTTACCCTGCACCCTTAAAGCAGTAAAATACCCTTAGCAGCTAATTATACGCTCTCAAAGAAGTGAACCACGACTAGTAACTGATAAGTCTGCACTCTCAAAAGTGTGACATGCCGTCAACAACTCATCTTACAGTCTAAAATGAGTAAAATGTTTCTAACAACTCACTCTAGACTCCTAAATAAGTGAAACATGATTGTCAACTCACAATACACTCTCAAAAGATGCACTCTAAAAGAAGTGAATCAACGCTAGCAACTAACCTTGCACTCTCACTACTACAAAAGAGGAAAAAGGTGATGGTCAATCCAATTTTTTTTTAAAACACAAATATTTGGTGTCGGTCTGGACTTTTGGTGTCGGTCAGAATGACACCAAATGTGACAGACACCAAAAGAACCGACACCAAAAGTAATTGGTGTCGGTCTGACCTACGCCATTTCTTATGTTTTCTTCGGTTATATTTTGAAAAGGCTGATCCTCTCCCTCATTTCTTATGTTTTCTTCTTCATTTCAACCTTATTTCTCTGGTGTCGATCATTGGTGTTGGTCATGACCGACACTAAAAGCCTTTGGTGTCAGTCATCTTGCGTGACATCAAAGACTTAGGGTGTCGGTTTTTGCCCGTCAATAAATGTGCCCGTCACTAAATGTCTTTAATGACACCAGTATTGATGACGGTTGTTTGACCGATACCAAATATGAAAGATGTTGGCATATGACTGACACTAAAACTCCGGTTTCTACTAGTGTCACAAAGGAGTGACACGTCACCAACAACTTATCAGCACTTTCAAATGAGTGAAACATTGCTAACAACTCACCTGCACTCACAAGGGTGTGAACAATTGTCATCAACTCACCATTTACTTTCAAGAAAGTGAAACATCTGTAGCAACTCACACTACAATAGAGTGAAACAATTTTGGCAACTCATTCTGCACTTTAAAATGAGGGAAACACCATTAACCACTCATCTTGCACCTTCAAAGGAGTGAAACACTTTTAGCAACTCACCCAACACTCTCAAATGAGTGAAACATCATTAACAATTCACTTTGCATTCTCAAATGAATGAAACACCATTAGCAACTTACCCTACACTCTCAAAAGAGTGAAACATCATTAACAACTCACCTTGCACTCTTAAAAGACATAAAGACTGTTAGCAACTCAGCTTGCACTCTTAAAAAAAATGAAGCATCACTAACAACTCATTCATCACTTTAAAAGAGCGAATCACAACTAACAACTCACACTAGTTTCTTGAACATTCAAGCAACAAATAAGAATGTACATGACAAAGAACATTAGCTACTTACCTCAATACCAAGGTAGAATGTATGCATCACCAAACACTTCGAGCTTTGAGCTATTAGACCTGTAGATCAGCAACTTGAAAATGTCATCATCGACATAAATTAAAAAAAAAAAAATACAGACGACATCATTTTCATTAAAATTGAAAACCGAACCACTTAATCATGAGTTAATGACTACAGGTTGCATGCACCCCAACTACGTCGCTTTGTTCCAAATCAAAACGATGTCCCTCGAATTTGATTAGTGTTTAACCTTAACCTTTCTTGTCTTAAGGATCTTACAAGTTTCGTTATATTCGCTGCTAGTTAATATAATTAATTTATCCCAACCCATTAGCGATCAATGGTTTGAGATAACTCTAACAATAACCTTACTGATTTCAATAAACTATAAATAAATAAATACCTCAAAATTACTAAATTCAACAAAATCCATGCCAAAATCAATGTTTGAAAGTCGATGTACCAATAATATATATATTTATGTTACAAATAAAAATGATGAAAATTGTTCTGGACAAGAAAATAATAAATTAGTGGAACTTGGTTGTGGCTTATTAGGTTATAAATATATTTTTGTAATGATTATAATTCATAAACACCAGTAAATGACCTAGTCTTTAAATAAGGATTATTCAATTAATTAAACACTATTCTATTACGTCAATTAGTAAACACATATGTAATAGAGTAATTAGTTTAATTATCTAAAAAAAAGTAATTAATTTAATTAATAACTAATTGGTAATTAGTTTGGTTAACCACTTTGATTTGTTAAAAGGTTTTAAAACTACCTAGATCTAATCATATGTTACCATACTTATTTGTTCCATGTGCATTCATATTGTGATTACATTTATTAAGCATTTTGATACATATTACAAATGGAGAGAAATTGTTATTGGAGTTTTTAATTGTGTTTAGAGGATTTCCAAGTCGATCAAATAGGTGTTTTTGAGAAAAATAAAGGAAGGAAGAGCATTTGGGTCTTTACCCATTTAAGAGAGAGGAAGAAGCAAAGGGGAAAGAAGAAAAAGGAGAACCCCTTAGGGGTTCTTGGATTTCCTGCTCCAGCAGTGCAACTACTGGTGCATTTCGGGCATTTTCGACATTAGTTCGGCTCAGTTCTTGCCCCATCTTGGCCGAAACTTTATCAATTTCATCTTCCTTGGTGTAGACCTCCATTTTTTTGAAGCATTGGCTTAGAAACATGGTTTTGGACATATTTGGGTTTTTTTGGTATTGAAGGTTTCTTGAAGACCTTAAAGGTTGGAAAAGCTTCAAGAAAGTAGAAAAGATTCTTTGTGAGTCTAGATTTCTTCAATAGGCGTTTTCTTCTCCTTTTTCATTTGTTCTTGTTTGAGTTTATGTAATTTCTTGTTGGTTAATTTTGCTAGTCTCTTAAATTTTGTAATACTTGGTTTCCATCTTAGTTATTTGACTCAATTTGGTAAGCAACTCTAATAAAATTGCCTCATATAGTTCTAGATGCTCGGGGATGTAGAACATACGTCTTGAACCACATAATATCTCATGTTCAATTTTTCTTATTCTTTGTTTTTAAATGCTTGCTAATTTTAACATTAAATAGTATCAAAATCAGTTTTCAAAATTATTGATAATTGTTTAGTTGCTGATCTTGAATGCAAATTGTCATATGCTTAGAGTAGGTCGGGATTTTAATTGTAATAGTGTAGTATCAAAGCCTAACACTAGTTTTCGTCATACGTAGACACTTACTTTCTTGTTCTTTTGAGTTTTTCCCTTGTTCTTAAAATTCTTGAAGAAAACTTACTTTCGTGTATAGTTTTTAATAAATTTATCGAAAATTATAGTTGTTATCAATTTTTGTGTTTGTGCAAATTTATAGGATGTCAACTTAAACCGAAGTTGAACAGTATGATGAAAAGAGTGACTTCGCCTTATGAAAAATCATGATTCTTGCAGTCCTTCGTCATGAAAAGGTTGATTATGCTATTTCGAAAAAAATGAAGTTATAGAAAGCATAAATGAGGAGAAATTAGCAGAAATGAATAAGGTCGCTCTTAGCCTTATCATTTTACATTTATCTAATTCCATCATACGACAAGTACGAGGAGAGGTGACGACTGTGGCATTTTTGGAATAAGCTTGGAACAACATATCAAGCGACATTAGTGTCAAGTAAGATTTACTTAAAGTTGAGGTTTTTCAGTTTCAAAATGGAATCTAATAAAACTATGAAAGATAATATTTAGATGACTTTTACAAAATTATTTCTGAAATGAAAAAAACATAGGTGAAGTCTTTACCGATGAAAAGCATGCTATAGTTTTAGTTAATTCTCCACTTCATGCTTAAAATGATGTTAAATTTGCTATGAAATTCGGTAGAGATGATTTAACTTGTAATGTTGTTTTTGCCGCCATTCAAGTGAAAGACCAAGAATTAAGAGAAAATAAAAAGTATAATTCAGAGTCTTTTTTTGTTAGATGAAGGGTTGAAGGTCGTCCAAAGTACGTTAGTAACACTTATAGAAGGGGTAAAAGTAAGGGAAAGTCTAAATCTAGGGGGCCTTATAATAATTCTAGAAAATGTACAATTGCCACAAAGTAAGCCACATTAGAAGATTTTGTCCGGACCTTAAAAAAAATTTGGAATGGGTAAATGAAAAGAAGATACTAGTCATGTTAATATTAGTGAAGAATATAATGAAGCACTAATGGTTAGCACCTCTAGTGATGAGAATGTTTGGATCCTAGATTCGGGAAGTTCTTTCCACATGACACCTTAAAGAGAATGGCTTAGTAACTTTAGAACTGGTGTATAAGGTAAAGTCATATTAGGTACCTACCAAACTTGTGAAAATAAAAGGTGTAGTCGCAATAAGGCTAAAGCTCATAATGGGAGTGTTAAGTGTCTTAATGATGTTAAGTATGTACCTAAGATCAAAAGAAGCTTAATTTCTCTAAGTATGCTAGACAAGCTAGGATACAAAATAAAATTACATGGGGGGCATTTGTGTAGTGATGAAGGACTTATTAATAGATACACTATATGCACTTGAAAGTTTGACGGTTGTAGGGTCAATTAATCTAGTTAAAGAAAATGAGAATACTAAATTTACTTTATGACATAGACGTTTAAGAGATACGAGTGAGCAAGGGATTAAGAAATTGATTAAGTAACAAATTATACCCAGTCTAAAAAATGGCGACCTAGACTTGTGTGAACATTGCATCTATGAAAAATCAAAAAGAGTAAAATTTGGTAAAGGTGGAACATTTTCTAAGAATAAATTGACTTATGTTCATTCTGATTTGTGGGGTTTGTCTAATGTAACTTCTAATGGGGCTAGATATTTTCTTTCTATAATTGATAATTTTTCTAGAAAAGTTTGGGTTTATCTTTTAAAGAAAAAATGCTCCACTTATAATGAATTTGTTGAATTGATCAATTATGTAGAAACTCAAACTAGTCTTAAAGTTAAAAGAATTAGAATGGATAATGGCTTAGAGTTTTGTAATTATGAATTTAAAATTTTTTTGTAAATCAAATGGTATTTCTAGACATTTGACTGTTGTTGGCACACTCCAACAATTGAGAGTGGCTAAAAGAATGAATCGAACTTTGATGGAAAAAGTGAGATGAATGTTCTCTTGGTTCAAATTACCTCAAAAATCTTTTGGTGAAGCGGTAACCACAACTAGTTATATAATCAATAGAAGCTCTTCTACTGCCATAGGTTTGAAAACTCCTGAAGAGTTATGGCAAGGTAGTCCCCTCGATTTATCCCATAAAAAACTTTTGGATGCTTAGGTTATACTCACTCTAAAGAAGGAAAGCTAAATCCAAAGACTAAGAAATGTGTTTTCGTAAGGTACCTCAAAGGTGTTAAATGATACAAATTGTGCTGTTTCAATCAAAATGCTTCAAAGCTTCTTATTAGTAGAGATGTCATATTTGATAAAACCAAGATAGGTATTGAGGAAGAGAAACTATTTTTTTAGTCATATACCTATAGATCCTACAACCACTAGAGAAACTATTTTACTAGTCAAGAAGAGGAAATTTTAAATGAAGTCATAGAAGAGCGAGTTGACTTCGAGGTGGAACCTGGTTTCAATCTTGAAGATTATCAATTACCATGAGATAGAGTTAGAAGAAATATTAATCCTCCTACAAGATATGGTTATAGCGATCTTGTGTCTATGCTCTTCTAAGTACTAATGATTTTGTTGATCAAGAACCTCAAATTCTTAATGAAGCCATCAATAACACAAAAAAAGAAAAATAATGGTGGCTATAAAAGAAGAGTATGACTCTTAAATGAAAAATAAAACATGTGTTATTGTTAACAAACATGTGATGTGAAAATGGTTTGGTGTAAATGGATATATAATGTTAAGAAAAACTCATTAGATATTAATAACGCTAGATTTAAGGCTAGATTAATAACTAAAGGATTCAATCAAAGAGAAGGTGTAGACTATGATGATATTTTCTCTCCCTTTGTTAGACATACTTTTATTAGAATTTTTCTTGTTGTTTTTGCGCTCACTTTGACTGAGTTAGAGCAAATGGATGTCAAAACCATATTCTTACATGGAGAGCTAGAGGAAACAATATACATGGATCAACCATTGGATTTTAAAGCTCCTAAACAAAGTAAGAAGGTATGGTTACTCAAAAGATCTGTATATGGACTTAAACAATCTCCACGTTAATGGTATAAAATGTTTGATTCTCACATGTTGTCCATTGGCTTCACTAGAAGTAAGTATGATAGTTGTGTTTTCTTTAACGAAGTTTCCAAATCAGAAATTATTTACTTACTTCTATGTGTTAATGAAATGTTGATTGCATGTGATTGCATGTAAATCCATGAATGAAATAAATATTCTAAAGGATCTTTTGAGTAAGGAATTTGACATGAAAGACTTAGGTAATACAAAAAGAATTTTAGGCATTGATATTATTAGAGAGAAAAAAGAAAAAGTTGTATTTCTCTCTGCATGATTATATAACTAAGCTAGTCAAAAAGTTAAACATGCGCGATAGTAGGAAAGTACAAACACCTATTGGAGAGCATTTTAAACTTTCTAGAGATGATGCACCTAAGACACCTAATGAGATTGAAAAAAGGGTGAATATTTATTATTCTTCAACTGCTGGTAGTCTTATGTATACTATAGTTTGCACTAGATTCAATCTTGCACATCCACTTACTGTTGTTAGTAGATTTTTTTTGCTAATCTAGGTGAACATCATTGAAATGCAATAAAGTATATTTTGAGATATCTTGCATGTCATATGTCTTTATGCTTATGTTAGGTAGAGACAAAGAAAATGAGTCCATTTTTATTATGGGTTATGTTGATGCTGATTATGCCACTGATATTGATAAACATATATCTTTGATTAGTTTGTGTTTAAATTATTTAATTGTACAATTTATTTGCAATCAATTGTTGCTTTGTCTATAATTGAGTCTTAATATATTGCCTTAACTGAAGCTGTAAAGAGGCAATTTGGCTCAAGGAGATAGTATCGAAATTAAATTGTAGAGAGGACATAAATGTGATTGTGAATTGTGACAGTCAAAGTGTTTTACATTTATCAAAGAATCGTTCTCATCATGAACGAACTAAATATATATATGTTAGATATCATTTTCTCAGAGATGTTCTCAACGATGGTTTAGTTCAAGTTAGAAAGGTTAGTACAAATTTGAATGTGGCCCATATGTTTACAAAAGCATTACCTTTTGACAAGTTTGACCTTTGCACGAGCATGTTGAATATGAGTGCGGGATAATTTTTTATTTCCTATGTATTATATTGATGTATGGTTTGGTGTTGTTTGCTTATTCCAAATTAATGTATATGCCAAGGTGAAAATTGTTTGAAAATGACTTAGACTTTAATTATGATCATTGAATCAATTAAACATCATTTTATTACATCAATTAGTAAATACGTAGTTAATAGAGTAATTAGTTTAATTAATAACTCATTGGTAATTAGTTTGGTTAACCACTTTGATTAGTTATCAGGTTTTAACTGCCTAGATCTAATCGTATGTTACCATGCTTATTTGTTCCATGTGCACTCATATTGTGATTATAAATAAGTTGCCTTGCATACGCATTAATTAAGCATTTTGATACGTGTGACAAATTAAGAGAGAAATTTTTATTTGAGTCTTTAATTCTCTTTAGTGGATTTCATAGTAAAATTACTAAAAGATCAAAGAACTGTTTTTGAAAAAAAATAAAGGAAGGGTATTTTGGTCTTTACCCATTCGAGAGACCCCCCCTTATTTGGTCAAGAAAAAAGAAAGAGAAGAACCCCTTAGGGGTTCTCGGTTTTCTTGCTGCAGCAACACCATTATTGGCACATTTCGTGTGTTTTCTATGTTAGTTCGACTCAGTTTCGGCCGCATCTTGGTTGAAACTTCTTCGATTTCATCTCCTTTGTTGTAGATCTCTATTTTTTGAAGCATTGGCTTAGAAGAAAGGTTTGGACAAATTTGGATTTTTTTGGTATTGAAGGTTTCTAGAAGACATTGAAGGTTAGAAAAGCTTCAAGAAAGTGGAAAAGGCTCTTTGTGAGTCTAGATTTCTTCAATAGGTGCACTACTACAAAAGAAGAAATAGGTGATAGTCTATCCAAATTTTTTTTTAAAAAATACGGATAAAAGATGATAGGCATTTTAAGCTCGTCATTAAAAAAGAAAAAATTGGTGACGGGCAGAAATGGTGATGGGCAAAGACTGGAAGAATTCAACAACCACCTTATTATATTTTAAAGGAGTAATGACGAGATTCAAGAAAAATAATTTTTGGTGAATACCTTTGGTGACGGTCTTTACCCATTCAAGAGACAGGAAGAAGCAAAAATCATCATCATCATAGGTTCTAAGTGAGATCTAAGAGTGTGTTCACCATTCTATTTTAATTCTTGGTTGGAATCAAGTGTTGAGTTTTTCCATATTTGTGAGTTTTTACAAGGATCCTAGTAGAACCTCTAGCTTTGTAAAACCAAGCAATGTTGGAACTTATCATTTAGTATCAAAGCATTGCTCGACATTCCTTGGCTGGCTCTAGAAGTGAACTATTTTTATGTTGTTCTTGTTTTTTTTTTTTTTATCTCAATTTCTTTTTGTAAGAAGCAAGTGTATTCTTAGATATACGTTTCTAGAATATTTTGTTTATTCTTGGATAAAAAAAAATCAATAGCAAAAAAAAAAGTTTGAAGGATTCAAGGCATATTGAATCAAGTTGTTTGTAAGATTAGTTTCAACATGTCGCATTATGGAGAAAAGGTACAACATGCACACGTTCTTAGTACAACTGTTCTTGAAGCTTTTCTTGAGATGACAAAAATATTTAAGGAGAAATGAATGAAAGAATAGCATATCGTGAAAGGAATTCTACTAGGTACACTAAACTTAAACCAATTTCGAATACTCAATTTTCATTACAAAATGGTATTTTATGTGCTAAAACTTAGCATATGGTTGAAGTAGAAAGTTGTATCATTCAAAATGAAATGCATAGTGGTTTAGTTACAACAAGTGCTAATGTGGTTGAAAATATATAAATTAGAATGTGATGAGTTGCTTTCTTGTGATCATTCTACTATTGTAACACCTATTCTAGATGATGTATATGTTGATGTCTGTGAGTTAGGGGAAAAGACACCGAAGGCCAAGACAAAAGCATGTGATTTTATGGAAAAAAAATCTTGTAAGACAATATGTGAGAAAGAAAACCATGAGAATAGTTTATGACCTTTAAAGAAAAATGAGAGAAAAGCCAATGATGTGAGTTTTTGTGAAAGATCAAGTGAGATTAAATCTATTTTGTTTACAAAACAAAATATTTTGAGTCTTTTATATCAAGGAAATTGTTATCTAACATGTGACCTTATACCATGTTTTTCTAGTGTTTCTTTTGAGTTCTTACAAGAGGCAAAGAAATGAATACAACATCTTGAACCAAAGACTCCTAAAGTTATCAACGAGATCAAATCCAATGTCAACTCATTCATTGTGGGGAAACACTTCAAATTTTATTATAAGTTCGTTCATGACAGCAAGCATAAGGTGTTCAAACCAAGAATTGAAGATGTTGATTTGAGGAAAAAACCTTTTAAATAAAGGGGGGACGGTGCGAATCCAACAACATTCTTATTGTATTCTAAAGAAGGAGCAATTACAAGAAGGAAGAAAAATCAACATGCATAATTTTAAGCGAAAAAAAACAGTTCCAGATTTATTATTTTGGAACTTTTTAAGTTCAAACCTTGTGAAACAAGCTCTAATTGCTAAAGAACTTTTTATAAGAGTTTGTTAGGTGTATTTAAAGCCAATCTATCATTTTGTCTAGCATTTAAGACTCTCAATTGATAAATAATTGACTTTTGGCTTCCTAGGTCTTATTTTTCCAACCAAGAGTTAAGTTAGAATGGTGAATACACTCTTAGATCTCACTTAGAATCTATGATGGTCACTCTAAGATCCTAAGACAACTCACTCAAGAATTAGTTTGCTCAAGACTAATTCAATGAATTGATTTTACATTCAAACCTAAAGCAAGATTTGAAAAAAAAGACAACACCCAAAGGGGTCAAGGAAACTCAAATTTTGATATCAATATCTATCCAAACTGAGGTACTACAAGCCATTTTTAAGACAAAATTTTGTGCATGGCTTGGAATACAAAAAAATCTCAAAAAGCTCTTAAATGCACTTTGTGGAAAATAAGATCTATGAAGCTAAAAGTCAATTGTACATCAATTGAGAGGTTTAAATGCTAGACAAAAAATTAGATATGCTTTAAATATACCTAACAAACTCATCTAAAAAGTTTTTAGCAATTATGAGCTTGTTTGACAACGTTTGAAATTAAAGAAGACTAAAATATGTAATATATTCCAAAATTTTGCTCTGAATTTTATAAGCCTCTAAAAAATTATTTTTCTTGAATCTTGTCATTGCTCCTTCGTTAGAGTATAATAAGGTGGTTATTGGATTCGTATCATCCCCCTTTCTTTAAAAGGATTTATCCTCAAATCAACAACTTCAATTCCTGGTTTGAACAGCTTGTGCTTGCTGCCATGGATGCATTTAGAAACAAATTTGGGGTATTTTCTTAAAACAAATGAGTTGCCATTGTGTTTTTTGTTGTCGCTGGCTTTAAATCGACTCTTTGGTTGAATACGTTGTATAAGATTTTTCACCTCCTGTAAAAATTCAAAAGAAACACTAGAGAAAGATGGTTTGAGCTCACCCGTTAGCTAACGAGTTTCTTGATATAAAAGGTTAAAAATATTTTGCTTTGTAAACAAAATTGATTTAACCTCACTTGCTCTTTCGCACAAGCTCACAACATTGACTTTTCTCTGATATTTCTTTATTGACAAAAAACTAATCTCATGCTTTTCTCTCTCTTTTTTTTATCATATTTGTTTTTTAGCAAATTCACATGCTTTTGTTTTGGCCTTCTGTGCCTTTTCCCCTAACTCACACACATCAACATGAACATCATTTAATGTAGAAGTTACAATTGTAGAATTGTTACAAGAAAGTAATTCCTCACCATCTAATTCCTTTACAATCTCATTAGCATGTGTTGCAACTAAACCACAATGCATTTCATTTTGAAGGATACTTTTTACTTCAACCATAAGCTGAGTTTTAGTACATAAAACTTTCATTTTTCAAAGAAAATTGAACATTTGGAATTGATTTAAGTTTAGTGTACCTTGTAGACATTCTTTTGAGGTATGCTTTTCTTTCTTTCATATCTTCTCTCATCATTTCCAACATATCTTGGAGCGCTTTAAGAATAACATTAACATCCACATCTGGCGCATTTTCCAAAATGTGTGACATGTTGAAAAAAAGAAAAAAAAAGGACTTTTCCACACTCTCACTAAGTTTTCACTCGGCATACTCTTGTCATCACTGAAAGATATGCTTTTGGAAAAGCTAAATATATATGAGAAAAAAAAAGGAAATAAATAGTTACAAAGTAAAAAAATATTTCACCTCTAGAGCTGGCCAAGGAATGTCGACTAATGCTCTGATACCAAATGATAAGCTCCAACGTTGCTTGGTTTTATAAAGCTAGAGGTCCGTCTAGGATCCTTGTAAAAACTCACAAATATGGAAAAACTCAACACTTGATTCCAACCAAGAGATAAGTTAGACTGGTGAATACACTCTTACATCTCACTTAGAACCTATGATGGTCACTCTTAGATCCTAAGACAACTCACTCCAGAAATAGTTTGATCAAGACAAATCCAATTAATAGATTTTACATTCAAACCTAAAGCAAGATTTGAAAAAAAAAAAAAAAAAAAAAAAAGTCAACACCAAATGGGGTCAAGAAAACTCAAGTTTTAATATCAATATTCTATCCAAAATGATGTATTACATGTCATTTTTAAGGCCAAAATTTCGTGAAATACAAAAGATCTAAAAAACATCTTAAATGCACTTTGTGGAAAAATAAGACCTAGGAAGCGAAAAGTCAATTGTTCATCAATTTAGAGTCTTAAATGCTAGACAATGGGGTATATTGGCTTTAAATACACCTAACAAACTCTTCTAAAAAGTTCTTTAGCAATAAGAGCTTGTTTCACAAAGTTTGAACTCAAAAAGTTCCAAAATAATAAATCTGGAATTGTTTTTTTCGCTTAAAATTATGCATGTTGATTTTCCTTCTTTTTGTAATTGCTCATTCATTAAAATACAATAAGAAGGTTGTTGGATTCGTATCAGGTGCACTACTTCAAAAGAGGAAATAGGTGACGGTCTATCCATTTTTAAAAAAAAAACAGATAAAAGATGACAGGCATTTTAAGCCTGTCATTAAAAAATAAAAAATTGGTGACGGGCAGAAATGGTGACGGGCAAAAACCGTTACCTATTCTCTTTGGTGACGAGCGCCCGAAACCAATTAGCCCGTCACCAAATCTTTTTTTTTTCTTTTCCCCTAAACCCGAGACCCAATATTAGACCAGACGAGAAGGTAAAGATCGAGAGCAATGAATGAAATTAATGTTGGTAATAATCCAATCCCTAATATTAAACATTCGACTTCTTTTTCTTTTTTAACTTAAGCTTGGTTTAGGTTTTCGTTAGTATCCATACTCTTTGAATCGAAAATGTAGATGTCGAAGTTCTTTCAATGTGAACCTTTTATTTTGTTTACTTCTTCCTTCAGCTTTATTATTGATTTTTTAGATAACTTATAAGGGTATAAATTTTTTTTGTAGATAAAGCGGGCTGAGGATGAGGTCAAGGAAAAAGGGAGAGTGGGAAAATGAAAAGAATATGGGTCTCGGGTTAGGGAGAGGGAAACAGAAAAAAAACGTAGATTTGGTGACGGGCTAATTCGTGTCGGTCGCCCTCACCAAAGAGAAAATGTGACGGGCAAAAATGGTCACCAAATACCTTTGGTGTCACGCGTCATGCAAAAACTGTCACCAAATACCTTTGATGATAGTTTCTACCCTCACCAAATGTCTTCAATGTCACCGATATTGATGACGATCATATGCCCGACATGTATTTTAAAAGATGTCGGCATTTGCGCGTTATTTATTCTCTGATTTCTACTAGTGGTGCTTTCTTCTCCTTTTTCCTTTGTTCTTGTTTGAGTTTACGTAATTTCTTGTTGGAAAGTTTTGTTAGTCTCTTAAATTTTGTAATACTTGGTTTCCATCTTGGTTATTTGACTCAATCTGGTAAGCAACTCTAATAAAGTTGCCACATATAAGCTAGTTCTCAGATGCTCGTGGATGTAGGACATAGATCTTGAACCACAAAATATCTCGTGTTCAATTTATCTGATTATTTGTTTTTAAATGCTTGCTAAATTTTACATTAAATAGCATCAAAATCAATTTTCAAAATTATCGATCATTGTTTTAGTTGTTAATCTTGAATGCAAATCGTCATATGTTTAAAAATGGTCGGAAATTGAATTGTAAGAATCAACAATATTTGTACTATTGCACAGTTAATTATTATGAACAGTTTTTTTATGCAACAAAATGATAGAAACAAATTCAAAAAACAGTTTCTAAATATTAGTATATACTCGATATTAGAAATTTAAACTTAATATGTGAATAAATAACTATCTTAATAAAACCATGTGATATTTGTATTTCTTTCACATAGTATTAAGCTATTGAAATCTTGATATAAAACAAAGTGATAGGAAGTAGTTCATAATAATTTCATAATTTTAGTAATTACATTCGGAGAGGAAAAACAAAATAGGAAAGAAAAGGACTGCAATGAAATAATCTTGGGAATTTGTTATTAATCAGAGGTGCCTCATATATAGGGCAGCAAATGCTACCCGACAAAATAATACCAAACCAAATGAATAGTATATAGCTAGCCAACACGTAAACAACAGATCTGTAGGTAAAAAAAGCCAGTAATGGTAAATGACACCATTTACTCTACTGCACAACAAGGTAAGAAATGCAACGTTTCTATAGGTCTCTAACATTCCCCCAAAAACAAGAGGGGATGGAAGAACTCAGAGAGTTTGAATCTTAGAGAAATGAATGAACGTTCTATGAAGAGAGTATCTTTAGAATATTATATTGTATTTGTGACTTTGTACTCATTTTATATAAAAGGTACGTTATTTGTAATTCCATTGTAGAGTGAAATATAGAAATCCCAATTTTCTCATCTCTCTAGGTCTTAGTTTAGGTACTCTTGGGGTCGCCACATAAGTGATGGGTAGTCAAACAACATGTGAATTATGGAGTGCTATTCAAGAGCTATTTGGTGTATAGTCTCGAGTCGAAGAAGACTCTCTAAGTCACGTGTTTCAGCAATGTAAGAAAGGCTCTCAAATAATGGCTGATTATTTGCGTATTACAAAACTCATGCAGATAACCTAGAGCTTGCTGAGAGCCTACTGCCCACAAAAACATTGAAATTTAAGTCTATGACCTATTACGTACTCCAACACATCATTTTTATGATTTAGATGTCTACATCTTACTTGTGTTTCAAAAACAAAACCAAAATTTGAAAGTTAAAAAAAATAAACTTCCACAAATACTTATTTTGGTGTATGAAATTTTATTAGAATCCATATATTTACTTAAAGATTAGATGAGGCATATGTAGAAACTTCAAGTAAATATAGGCTAAAATTTTAAAAACCAAAAACCAAAAACCAAATGATTATCAAATGGGGCCTTAATAATTCATAATGAAATAACTTATTAAAGACTCCTCTAAAGAAGTACAACATACCAAACCAACAGATCAACTTGAGAACCAAGACATGCAATATTTAACATAACATCAAGATATTTAACAACATTATCACATCAACAGTCTAGGTATTCAACACCATCATCACATTAATAAAACTATAAAGATAGCACAACTCACATCAAACACCCAGTTTAAAATAAGTAGGAAACTCGTCCTCTAAGCTTAATCCTAATGAAATCTCATCAGTTAGGTCCCAAACTCTTAGCTCAACCCTCAGGAGCTACAACACCAACTCAAGGGGCTAAACTGTGTCACACACTACCCAAGAAAAGCATGCAAACAGTTCAGGTCTACACGTGCCTGAGAGGATAGATATATTATCAAGTGCTCGTCCTAGTGGTCCTTTCTTGGTTTGGCTCAAGTCCACGTGTATTGCACACCCGATGAACTCATGTCAATGATAGACTTCCACCCTAATCATGGCCCCCAGTTTACCATGTGACAGAAACTAGGCTATCATGCGGGGTGACTCTAGCCCTCCGGCCTATAGATGATGACAAAACTAAACATATTACTAAGAATAAAATTCAGTCTCCACGACATGCTCAATCTATTGTCACAAGAAAAACACATAAACAGACATCATACAATACCTTAGCATGGTTCTCACAATATAACCTAAATGGTATGTAATGGGACACAACATCAAATACATGACCTCATAACACATGTGTTCAGAGTCACAAAATAAAAATCAGGATATCATAAATCATATCCACTAACATATTTTCAAGTCATCAATATCATAGAATGTTACATCCAGTATACAGGTCAAGCTACTAAGCAATCAAGTTATTGTGTATGAGCACAACACGACTCCTAGAGGAAAGCCCTTACTTGATTAATAGATATTGAATCGAACGGTCTTTTAGGTTTCAAAAAGATACCAATTTCTAGATGTGATTTCCTAATTTACATACAACCAGTCAGTGCAGTAATTATCCACCCAACTCCCTCTTAATCTAGCTAGTCATACTTCTAATTATTCCTTACAAAATATCTTTATTAACTAATTATTGGTAACCTTAAAAAATTTTATTTATTACAAATTAAAATAAGATTTTAACTTACTCTAAGTTTATTGGCATTATTTTAATTAAATTCATTATTTCCTTAATGTATAGGATTTACTTCATCAATTATGGATATAAATCAGCTAGCTTACTTATTTCTTACTATCCATTAGCCTTCCTAATTTTATATACTAGATAGTGTTGCAGCCTAATTGGTTTTTTCTTTCCCATAGATAAATCTTTAACAGTCCAAAAATTTGATCACACTGATTTGTTGAATGATGTTCTCTTATATAAATCATAAAATCTCTTGTTTTTCTCCCCACTACACCACTTCCAGGGTTTTATGATGCTAATTTGATAGATATATTACTTGCTGTCAAAGTGACTTTGCTTAGGAAAGCAACAATATTAAAGTTGTTCAATCCATCCTTGATTCGCCTCAAAAGATAAGTTTTTTTTTCTCAGCAATTAATCTGATGCAGGTAGAATTCGGCAAACATTAGGAATGCACTGTACTCTGTCAATACCTCTCAGCAACGAAACTTCTACACTTCTGCACATATATGGGAATGTGGCCAGCATCAATAACATTTTGGCTACACGGATGTCTTACGCTTCCATTTCTTGTGCTAATCATGAATGTTCACAGCATTGATGAGTTTTAAGTAATAAAATGCAAAAAAAAAACATTAAAAAACTAGCCTTAAAAGTGCATTTTTCACATATCCCATATTTCATCTCTAAATTGAAAATGTAATGTGCTTAGCCATTGCCTATCGGGTGTTCGAAGCCCGCAAAAATAAATTACTAACTCTTCTAACTCTAACTTCTAGAAATAGTGAAGTCAGGTCGAATCCCAAATAAGCTTTGTATTAATTTCTCAATGTTAAAAATGAATAGAAATGGAGGTTTTGGTATTTGAATGAAAACCTAAATAAAACAATAAAAATAAATTAAATAAACAAACAATTTACGAAAATTTTCAATTCAAGGGTTTAGTTTAATCCAATTGTAATATTTATCATATGCTCACACAATTAATTTATTTTTCTCGAATTCAAGGAATTAGTCTTCCTATCTGGCAAAGCCACAATAAGTAATTATTTTCCTATTTTATTGACTCTGGCCCGACATCAAAATCAAACCTTATTATTCAATCAATTGGACACGATAGTGTTTTATATAAACTAAATAATAGCATTAAAATAGTAAGAACGAATAAACCAAAATCAATTAACCGAGACGACTACTATTTAACTAATTATGTTCATTTTTTTCCTTAAGGTCTATCATGCACACTTTAGGAAATAAAAGGGTAAGGCGACGAAACCTTCTTTAGTCGCCTTCGGCTGCCCAACGACGTCGGAAGATAATGTTTGTCGCCTTAGGGTAAGGCTGAGGTGAGAGAAGAAGGTTCTGTCGTCGTAGCCCTCAGCTAAGTCGACAGACCAAATCTCTTAATCCCTAAGGCGACTAAAAAAGTAGTCTGTCGTCTTAGCCCTCCCCTAAGCCGACAAACAAAATCTTCCATCGCATTAGAAATTAATATAAATTGGGGAAATGAAAAGATCAGTGTACGATCCAAAGGCAACACTAGAGGAGGGTGAATAGGGTTTGCTAACTTTTTAGTTCTTTAAAAATAATTTAATGATCTAAACTTTGTTAACTAAAAACACTCAATAAAGTAAATATGAGATGCAATAATGAAGTAGCGGAATATAAAAGTTAAGAGAAAGAGAGACACCAAAGTTTTTAAAGTGGTTCGGAAAATCCCTACTCCACCCCCAAGACTCCTTCTTGGGATTCTATTGGGGATCCTCTTACGGGTAAGAACCAAACCTCCACGACCCTCTTTTTCCTAAGTTAAAGAAAAACCTAAATCTTTTTCACGAGTTCAGGATTAAACCACTACTACTCTCTTTTTCTTATGCGAAAGAGAAACACAAATCCTTTTACTGATTAAGGATTAAACCAACTTAGTTTTCTCACAACCAAGGTGTGCCCACACACTTTAATACAAATCCCAAAATAAATATTGAAAACAAACTTTACAAATTACCTCTTGAAGGCAAGATACACAAGTTTAGCATTGACAACTTCTTCACAAATTTGTAATACGCCGATTTAAGAATATGTGAAGTAATGAAACTTTTAAGGGCTGTTTAGAATAAATATGTTGTTGTCTCTCAATTCAAAATTTGAGACAAGTGATTTATGGAAGAGAAGATAAAAGACGACCGTTGGATTTAGGGCAAAATGATCAACGGGTGAGATTTGATGAAGATGTGATAAATTATGGCCTTTAGATTTAGGTAAATGTAATGGATGAATGAGATTGAGTAGAGATGAGATGGAAAGATATTTGGTGGGAAAGAAAACAATGAGAGAGGGAAAATATCGTTTTTCCATTTGGCGAATTTTCCTTCCAAACTTCAAATGTCCATATCTTCCTCATTTTAGCTTCAATTTCAAGATTCAAAATGCGTTGGAATCGTCTCTTCATTCTCTACATATTAAACAATTCAAAACTCTAAAATATCAGTAAACAAAATTTGAGTTTGTTATCATCAAAATATTAATTAATTAATTAATTTAAAATTAATTAATTTGAGATAATAGCCAAAAAGCAAACAATAAGGCGACAGAAGAGGTCTTCTTTCACCTTAGGTGTGGGCTCAGCGACAGACTACGTATTTCGTCGCTTTATCCTTTCATTTCCCCAATTTATATTGACCCCTAAGGCGACGGAAGAAGTAGAATGTCGCCTTAGCCCTCACCTAAGGCGATAGAAGACCTCTTCTGTCGCCTTATCTTTTCATTTTCTCCAATTTCGTTAACACCTATAAGGCGACGAAATACGTTGTGCGTCGCCTTAGGGGTTAACTTTCATTTTCCCCCCAAAACGGAAAAAGAGGAGAACGTTTCATGTTCGGCAACGGAATATTTCACTTTCGTCGTCTAAGGCTTCATTTGAAACATTTTATTTCCCCCAAAAATAGAGGTTAAGGCGACGGAAGTGAAATGTTTTGTCGCCGAAGATGAAACATGTTTTGTAAAAGAGCTTCCCACTGATACATAATGCAGAATCTAGCATTTTTCTTCATTTTCTAGCCTTTCTCCCTAAAAATATCTCAATTTCTCTCAAAAAATCACTTCGGCAACCACCCCTATCGCCCACCGTCATCGTTCCTAGCCGCATTTTCTCTGTTATCTTGAAAAGTAAGTTTTAAATCCTTAAAAATTTAGATTTTGGTTTTTAAATTATATTAATGGTTCTAAATATTTGATTTATGGATAATGTTTATTAGTTTAGATTAAATTTTGTTAAAATAGAGAAATATAAATTTTCGTTTAATATTTTGTTAAATTTTGTTATGTTAAGAATTTATGATTAGGTTTTGTTAAAATTAGGGCTTTTTTCATTATGTTTATGTTGAGGATTTATGGATTGTTAATATTTGTTAGAATTACGGTTATTTTGTTAGATTATATTTAGAATTTGAGATTTATTGATTTATTGATTTATAGTTTTAGAAATTTAGAAGCTACAAATTACATGTTGATTTGTTAATTTATAATTTTTATTTAGGATTACTTTGATTTGTTATGTCTTTGATTTAGATAGCCTAATTGATTACTTGTTTTGATTCTATGATTATTTGTTTTACTTAGTTTTAGATCACTCTAATTTATTACTTTGGTTTAGGTAGTCGAAATTGTTAACATTGTTTAGAATGAAAGAAATTTAGGAATACTTTAGTTAATTTATTAATTCATTTATTTCGAAACTTAACGTTATCAAAATAATATAAATAACACAAAAATGTATAGCACACTCTAATTTTTGTCTCCACTAATCATGTAGGCTTGTTCGTTCAAACAACTAAAAGAGTGTTCTATATTAAGAGGAGAGAAAAAATGAACAAAGATTGGCTTAGAAATAGAGACAAATTGTCCTTTGAATAAGCCGAAGGTGTCAAAGAACTATTAGGAATGGCCAAGAATCACGTAAATCGTGTGGGCCAAGTTCAATGTCCTTGTAAGAAATGTATGAACGGTTCATGACATACCTTAAAAGATGTAGAACGAAATTTGTTGATAAATGACATGTTACTTAGTATGATCATTGGGTATATCATGGTGAACATGTTGATTTATCATAACAACAATAATGAGATATTGGAAATGTTGAATGATATCAATCGTGAATGTATTGAGTTAGAAGATGTAGAAGAAAATCATCATAATTTTGAAACAAATGGTACAAGTAATATTCATGAAGAGAACGAACAATCAAAGAACTTTGATAATTTAATGAAGGAAGATTGTGATCAATTATAACCTGGATGTATGAGATTCTCAACGTTACATTTTTTAGTAAAACTTATGTACTATAAGGTCACTTTCAAGTGGAATGACAAATCATTCAATCAGTTGTTGCAGTTCTTGAACCTTGCATTTGGTGAAGTTTACATGTGACACTCGATCCATGCAATCTTCCACCATGAAAATGCATGAAAGAAACGAATTTTATCATGTCTTTACTAATTCCAGGTCTAAAATCCCCTGGAAAGGTGATGGATGTGTACTTACAACCTTTAATTGATGAATTGAAGAAATTATGGAGTAATGGAGTTTGAACGTACGACGGATACAACGATGAACACTTTAATCTTCATGCTGCTATACTATGGATCATAAATGATTTTCCACCGTACCTTGATTTATCTGGTTGGAGTACGAAAGGTTATCAAGCATGCCTCATTTGTAAAGAACAAACTTTAAGTGTTAGAATTCGAGGCAAAATTGCTTATACCAAGCATTGACAATACCTCCCAATCGATCATTGTTGGCGCAAAAGTAAACTTTTTAATGGGAAGTCAGAACTTTTTGAACCTCCAGAATCATGAGATGAAGAAGAAATTTTTGACCACCTAAGTACATTAATTTTTCAGTATTGAGTAAACATCATTCTAAAAATGTTAAGAAAAGGAAACAAGTTGAAAACAATAGGAGGAAGAAGAGTATTTTCTTCGACCTTCCATATTCGTCAAAACTTTTACTATGAAATAAGTTGGATGTCATATATATTGAAAACAATGTGTGCGAGAACTTGCTTCGAACCATATTCAATATTGAAGGAAAGACTAAAGACACATTTAACACTCGGTTGGACTTGCAAGATCTTAAAGTCAAAAGAGAGTTACACTTAAAGAAGCAAGGTAACAAGTTCGTTAAACCGCATGTCAGTTATACTTTCACAAGCCAAGGGAGGGTGGAATTCTTAAACTTCATCAAATCAGTTAAATTTTCTGATAGTTTTGGATCAAACATTTCACACTGCGTTAGGGTGAATGAAGGTAAATATTTTGGTTTGAAAACACACGACTATCACATTCTACTGCAATGACTAATCGCTATCGGTATTCATAAATTCTTACCCAATGATATAACTACTACTATTGTTGAGTTTTGTGCTTTCGTCTCTGATTTATGTTCGAAGAAACTTCGTGTAAGTGAGTTAGATCAACTACAAGATGAGATAATTATAATTCTTACAAATTGGAGAAAATCTTTCCACCAGCAGTTTTTGACGTAATGGTTCACTTAGTTGTTCACTTGTCGTACAAATGTAAGGTTTTTCGACTAGTTAACTATAGTTGGATGTACCATTTTGAGAGAATTTTAGGTACTTTAAAGGCTTATGTGAGGAACAAAGCTAGAACAAAAGGTTGTATAGCAGAAAAGTATGTAATGAAAAAGTTTCTAAATTTCTGTTCATCTTATTTTAGTGGGATGGAGACTAGGATAAGAAAACCGGATAGAAATGACGATCATAATTCAAATATTGAAATATTTGGTGAGTATCAAGTATATAGATAGAATGTTCGACCATTGGGCAAGGCTTCGAATATTACCCTAGATCCATTGGATATGGAGAGGCTACATTGGTATATTCTAAATAACTGTGACAAAATAAGTACTTTTCTTACGTAAGTATTCTAGGTAATTTGGATTTCTTTCTTTTCGTAGCTGTGCGATATTATGTATAACTAATGTTTATTCTTTTCTTTTGTTCTAGTAAACGTTTGGAGTTGATTTGACCAACGATAAAGACATCAGATGAGTTATATAAAAAACACGAACAAGAGTTTCTTGATTGGTTTAAAAAATAAGTACTTGAAATACGCAAAAATGGGAACAAGTGTTATGATCATTACGCAATGGCTATGAGATCTAATTCATTATATCGGTGTATACAACTTGTATAGTAAATGGAGTGCGTTATACTACAATAATGAATGATATGAGACATGTTACACAAAATAGTGGAATAATGGTTTATGGAGAAAGTGTATTTCTGACGGTTCAAGCAATTATTACGGTGTTATTACTGAAGTGATAGAAGCGTCATTTTCTAGTGAGAGAAAAGTAATGATATTTAGATGTGACAGCTATAATAAAGACAATAAAAAAAAAGGAAGATATCACACTCATTTGGGTTTAAGAACGATAAATACATCACAATTTTTGTTTAAAAATGAGCCATTCATTCTTGCTAACCAAGTAAAACAAGTTTTCTATATTTATGATCCCAAACATGGAGAAAATTGGAAAGTTGTTCAACTGGTCTCGAATAAAAGTTTATGAGATGTTCTCGAAGTTAAAAATATAGAAGTTGTGGATTGACTGATTGATCAGGTTGAATGCATACTACTTGAAGGCAGAAATAGAGTGGACGAGTCCTTGAAAGATAACTATTTGTATAGGTTAAAAAGAAAACCTGTTTCACCCATGGACGTAGGCTGTTGTTTAGCCAAACCACGTTAATCAGGTGTTTTCTTCTTCCCTGATCCTTTTGTTCTGTTCTCTCACTTTGTCTCATTCACATAATTATATACATAGTTAAGAAACAAAACTATGATTAGTAAATATAAAAGAACAAAAAGGAAATCGTGAAGGATAGTGTATTAAACAAGACTAGAAAGGGTCTTACCTTTTATGGTTTTCTCGATAATCAATAGTGACACCGAGATCTTCAAGAAACACAGAGGAGTAACAATTATAGCAAGAAATTGTTGTAATCGCCATCAATCAAGCGCAAAAGTTGAATCGGTGAGGAAGCAACGATTCTAACAAAGATATGCTAGATCTGTCACTATTACCTTAAAACAAACCCAGTAAAGATCAAAGAAACCAAAGATCGAACGAAGCTCTCGCGAAAATCCACTAGAACTTCGTTCATCTCTGAATGAGGGAGAAGAGAAGTCGACAATGAACGCAACAGTGAAGATCAAGAGTTTTGTTCGTTAGCAAGAGTGGAATCAACGTGTAAAGCATGCGAGTTCCACCGACAAGGCAATTGAGATAAGTGGCAACATCACAGTCACTCATCTCATTCTTCATGCTCAATCTCAGTCGTTCATTTCACTTCCGATTTGAGGATCTTTTAACAAAACCGTTTTGAACAGTTTGAGATAAGTAGGCCTGTTTAATTCTTTTTAATTTTATGTTTTTGGGGTTTAAATTACTTGGAGTTGGGC
>JBBMEG010000005.1:4204696-4222288 GCA_037832605.1 Cyclanthera cordifolia | reverse complement strand
ACCATCATAGGTTCTAAGTGAGATCTAAGAGTGTATTCACCATTCTAACTTAACTCTTGGTTGAGATCAAGTGTTGAGTTTTCAAGATTTGTAAGATTTTACAAGGATCCTAGAAGGTCCTCTAGCTTTGTAAAACCAAGCAACCTTGGAGCTTATCATGGTTGTAAGAACAACATCACTCAATAGATATTGTGGTACACACATTGAAAACATAATAGCACAAGAAACTACTACTAAGTGTCTATTCTTTCTTTCAGCAATACCGTTATGTTGAGGTGTGTTCCTATATGTAGACTGTAGATAAACACCCTTACTATATAAGAATTCACTTTGATTAGTATTAAAATACTCAGTTCCATTATCTGAATGAATGATACTTATCTTAGTTTTAAATTTATTTTCGATCATGTTATAGAATCGAACGAACACTTCCTTAACGTTAGATTTGTTCTTTAAAAGATATACCCAGGTTACATGAGTATGGTCATCAATAAAGGTAACAAACCATTTTTCTTCATTCTGGGTTACAATCTTAGAGGGCCCCCAGACATCACTATTGATTAAATAAAATGGAGTAGGCGCTTTATAATTTTGAGGTAAGTAGGTGATGAGGATCATGGAATTCCACAAGATCCTCAACTACTCTAGAAGAGTTAGAATATTTGGCTTTAGCAAAATAAACATTAATTTTCGAATTTTAGAATATTTTATTTAATTTTTCAATTTTAAATATATTTTTAATATTTTAGGTTACAATTTGTTGAGGCTATAAAAAGCCAAGAAATTAGTTGTAAGAGACAGATTTTGATGAATGAAAATAAAAGTTCCCTACACTTTGCAAATTCTTGTGATAGAATGCATGAAAGTCATTCAATCTAACCTTGATCAAGTTTGATTGTGGAGTGACTCAATCTAGAACAAGATCTTCCATATCTTGCTTCTGGATCTTTGATCAAAGAGGTAATCAAATTCTAGTATTTTCCTCTTGGTTGTTCCAAATCCATAAGGAGGTGTTAATCTCTCAGATCCAAGGGATCTTTTGGCTGAGAATTAGGGTTGCCTTATCATTTGGTATCAGAGCCTAGGTTGCATCTTTTTGTTCTACTCTAGGTTTGATTCTATTTTTAAATTCCAGCAATTTGTTCAACTTTCTAAAGACTCTTTCGATTTTTTCTTTCTTTCAATTTCATCCATTATCCTTTTATCGTTTGTTCTCATCTTGATTCTATATTTTATCATTTTTGGATCATGAGAAAAAAAAGAAAAAAAAAAGATCTGATCTTAATTCTATCTTTTTATCATTTTTGGATCTTGAAAAAAAAAAAATCAGATCTTGATTCTGGAGTGAGTTGCTTGGTTTTAGAAAGCTAGAGGTCCTTCTAGGATCCTTGTAAAATCTCACAAATATGGAAACTGAACACTCGATCCCAACCAATAATTAAGTTAGAATGGTGAATACACTCTTAGATCTAACTTAGAACCTATGATGGTCACTCTTAGATCCTAAGACAACTCACTCCAGAATTAGTTGGATAAAGACTAATCCAATGAATTGATTTTTCATTCAAATCTAAAGCAAGATTTGAAAAAAAAAAAGAAAGACCAAAAGGGTCAAGAAAACTCAAAGTTTGATATCAATATTCTATTTAAAATGAGGTATTACAAGCCATTTTTAAGGCCAAAATTTTGTGCACGGCTTGGAATACAAAAGGTCTCAAAAAGCTCTTAAATGCACTTTGTGGAAAATAACACCTATGAAGCCAAAAGTCAATTGTATATCAATTGAGAGGCTTAATGCTATACAAAAATGTAGATGGATTTAAATATGCCTAACAAACTCATCTAAAAGATCTTTAGCAATTATGAGCATGTTTGATAAAGTTTGAAATTAAAAATTCAAAAATAAAAAATATGGAATTCTTTTTTGGCTTACAATTTTGCATGTTTATTTTCCTTGCTTCTTGTATTTGCTCCTTGATTAGAATACTGTAAGGTGGTTGTTGGATTCTTATCATCCCCCCTTTATTTGAAAGGATTTGTCATCAAATCAAGATCTTCAATTCCTTGTTCGAAAACCTTGTGCTTGCTGCCATGGATGAACTTAGAAGCAAATTTGAAGAGTTTCCTCACAATGATTGAGTTGACATTGTATTTGTTATGTTTGCTAACTTTATGAGTGTTTGGTTCAAGATGTTGTATAAGTTTCTTTGCCTCCTGTAAAACAAATGAAACACTAGAGAAACATGGTTTTAGCTCACCTGTTAGATAACAATTTCCTTGATAGAAAAGACTACAAATATTTTTCTTTGAAAACAAAATAGATTTAATCTCATTTAATCTTTCACACAAACTCACATCATTGACTTTTCTCTCATTTTTCTTTAAATGCCATAAACTATTCTTATGCTTTTCTCTCTCACAAGTTGTCTTACAAGATTCTTTTTCAATAAAATCACATGCTTTTGTCTTGGCCTTTTGTGCCTTTTTCCCCAACTCACGCACATCAACATAAACATCATTTAAAATAGGTGTTATAAATTGTAGAATGGCTACAAGTAAGCGATTCATCACAATCTAATTTCTTTCTAAGCTCAATAGTATGTGTTGCAACTAAACCACAAGGCATTTCATTTTGAAGAATACAACTTTTTACTTCAACAATAAGCTGAGTTTTAGTACATAAACTTTCATTTTTCAAAGGCAATTGAATATTTGAAGTTGGTTTAAGTTTAGTGTACCTTGTAGACATCCACTTGAGATGTGCTCTTCTTTCTTCCCTATCTTCTCTCATCATTTTGAGTAAATTTTGAAGAGCTTGAAAAATAGCATTAGCATCGGAAGCTTGTAGTAATTTTTTCTCCTTATATGACATATTGCGAATCGAAAAGAAATGGACTTCTCCACACTCCTCAAAAAAAAAAACAAATAAAAGATATTTCACCTATAGAGCGTGCTAAGAATGTCGACCAATGCTCTGATACCAAATGATAAGCTCCAAGGTTGCTTGGTTTTACAATGCTAGAGGTCTCTCTAGGATCCTTGTAAAATCTCACAAATATGGAAAACTCAACACTCGATCCCAACCAATAGTTAAGTTAGAATGGTGAATACACTCTTAGATCTCACTTAAAACCTATGATGGTCACTCTTAGATCCTAAGACAACTCACTCTAGAATTAGTTGGATCAAGACTAATCCAATGAATTGATTTTTCATTCAAATCTAAAGCAAGATTTGAAAAAAAAAAAAAAAGACAACACCAAAAGGGTCAAGAAAACTCAAAGTTTGATATCAATATTCTATTTGAAATGAGGTATTACAAGCTCTTTTTAAGGCCAAAATTTCGTGCACGGCTTGAAATACAAAAGGTCTAAAAAAGCTCTTAAATGCACTTTGTGGAAAATAACACCTATAAAGCCAAAAGTCATGTACATCAATTGAGAGGCTTAATGCTAGACAAAAATGTAGATGAATTTAAATATTTCTAACAAACTCATCTAAAAGATCTTTAGCAATTATGAGCATGTTTGACAAAGTTTGAAATTAAAAAGTTCAAAAATTAAAAATATGGAATTCTTTTTTGGCTTAAAATTCTGCATGTTTATTTTCCTTGCTTCTTGTGTTTGCTTCTTCATTAGAATACTATAAGGTGATTGTTGGATTTGTATCAGTCATAACATTAGAGTTTTTCTAATAGAGGTAGAACTAACACTATTATAACCTTGACTTTCCCTATAACTAGTCGAATTTTTCTCAAAATAATAAAGACCGTCGATCATCCTAGCCAGTCCAATCATCCTCTCCGACTCCTGTTCTTGAAAAATACAAAATGAATCATAGAAGATAACATGACAGTTAAAATCTTTAGAGAGTTTACTAATTGATAATAAGTTACAAGCTAATTTAGGGACATGAAGAACATTTTGTAGAGTGATTTGTGAGGATAATTTGATGGCCCCTTTCCCATAAATGGGAGAATAACTGTCATCTGCTATTCTTATTTTATCATAATATAATGGGGAATATGTTTGAAATAGTTTTGAAATAATCTATGATCCAAGAAGTAGAATTAAGACAAGAGACGGCATGAGAATAATCACCAGTTTGTGCCAATGAAACACTAGGATTACTAGAAGATGACGTGTTCTTCAACAGCTTCAGGATTTGATCAATTTTCTCTTTATTGAAAATATTTGATTATGTATTATTCGCACTCGATTGAGGTGGACGAGTATTTCTTTCTCCCTGTCTACCGATTTTATGATATCCAGGCTTTCCATGGAGCTTCCAACACGTCTCTCGAGTATGACGTTGTTTATTGCAGTAGTCACACCAGACAAGAGGTTTGATAGCTTGATCAGACGCCTTATTTGCTGTCCTGTTCGCTGTAGCCTCTACCACTAATGCTGAACTTTCTACTAAATCAACTGACTTCTTTCCAATCATCACATGTTGACGACTTTCTTCCCTGCAAACTTCTGAAAACACTTCATTAATTGTAGGAAGATTGGTTTTACCTAAGATCCTGCCTCTGACTTCATCAAACTGAACATCGAGACCAGCCAGGAACTTGTAAATCTGATCATTCTCAATAAGCTTTCTGCAATGTCTATGATCCTCAGCGGACTTCCGCTCATAATTTTCAAACAAATCAAGATCCTGCCAGATTCGTTTTAGAGAACTAAAATATTGAGTTACATAGTTACTTCCCTGTTTTATATCTCCTAGTTTCAGATTTAGCTCGAAAACTTATGATTGATTTTTCAGGTTAGAGTACATCTCTGTGACACTATCTCATAGCTCCTTAGTCGTAGAATAACACATGTAGTTGCTGTTTATATCTTCAACCATGGAATTCACTAGCTAGGTCATAACCATGGAATTTTCTAAATCCCATATGAGAAACGATGGGTCATCTTTTGTTGGAACTACCTTATCTCTAGTCAAGTACCCTATCTTGCCTTCACCACTGATAAACATCCGAACATTTTGTGAACAACGAAGGAAGTCGTCACCGTTTAATCTAATGGACGTTATTTGAACCGTAGTGATAAGGCAACTCTAATTCTTAGCCCAAAGATCAAAGCTTATAATGAAGCAATGGATCTAAGAGATTAACACCTCCTTATGGATTTGGAACAACCAAGAGGAAAATGCTAGAATTTTGATTACCTCTTTGATCAAAGATCTAGAAGCAAGATATGAACGATCTTGTTCTAGATTCAGTCACTCCACAATCAAGCTTGATCAAGGTTAGATTGAATGTCTCTCCTGCATTCTATCACAATAATTTGCAAAGTGTAGAGAACTTTTTTTTCATTCATCAAAATTTGTCTCCTTCTACATCTTAACTCGTGGCTTTTTATAGTCTAAACAAATTATAACCTAAAACATTAAAAATATGTTTAAAATTGAAAAATTACATAAAATATTCTAAATTAGAAAATTAATGTTTTTTTTTGCTAACTTCAAATGTTCCAACTCCTCTAAAGTAGGTGAGGATCTTGTGGAATTGCATGATCCTTATCACATAGGCTATTAATTGGTTATTTAATGGCTGACCCTTTTTCTTCTGACATATCCACTATCCGAAACTAGCTTTGATGCTGACCAGACCGAGCAACGGAATTTGGCAGTTGTTGTCAATAGGCTAACGTGCAAGTTGCTGCTAGTCGAATTGAAACTGTTGTAGTTCTACGGTTGGCTGGCGCAAATATGTAGACGATGGCGTTGCTCGGTTTGAATGGAATTTGTATTTACCAAACTTAAAACTTGTTGACTTTAAAACAAACAAGTCATGTGAAAGATACTACAAATAGTTGAGTGAGAATAGGGAGATGACTTAAGCATGTATAGTAGTTGGCCGAACATAGGTACGCATTCAAATAGATGGGTAAATAATTTATTCTCTTTTGGATTTGAATTTTAGTTTCTCTAAAGCCGTAAATTTACTTTTCTCTTTTAAATTCTAGTTTTAATTGTTTACTTATTGACATTAACAACTTTATGTTTTGTGTAACAATTAATCTAAAAAACAAACAAGTTGTGAAAATAACAAAAGGAATTATTGTTTTATTTCTTACTTACAAATAATGATACTAATGATGTGGTTTTAATAGAAACCATTCCTAACTAGAAGAGGAAAAATAATGATAAAATAATAATAGTGTAATAAGATATAATATCCCTTATTATATTCATAAGATATTCAAACAACTAATATAACCAACACTTCCCCTCAAGTTGGTACGAAGATATCCTCCATTGCCAACTTGGTTACCATCTTATCGAACTGTCATTTAGGTACTCCTTTGGTAAATATGTCAGCCACTTGTTATGATGTCGGCATGTAGGAAATACATATAATTCCATCCACAATCTTTTCTTTTATAAAGTGTTTATCAACTTCATTATGTTTAGTTCTATCATGGAGGATATGATTATGAGCAATGGATATAGCCGCCTTGTTATCACAAAACATACATGTTGGTGTTCAACGAAAATAATCGAAACAACAACGTTATAGTTCAGGCAGCATAGTAGACCATTTAAATATTGATATATGGAATCTTGAATGATATATGGTGGACTTTTGAATGGTGGTAAAACAAGGAGAATTTTTTTTTATATTAAAACTAAATAATATCAAAATATTGAAAAATATTAATAAAAATCTATTCACCTTATCATAATTGTCATACCAATCAAGCAATACACTAACCATAGGTGATCATCTTCTTCGGCACTACTCCTCGCTACCACACTCTGTTTCTTGCTGGGCCACATGACTAAATTTCCTCCAGCAAATGAGTAATATCCTGAAGTTGATCTTCTATCAATGGTACTACCCTCCCAGTCAGCATCTGGATAAACTTCAACATAAAGATGATTCTGTTTTTTGATCAATATATCTTTTCCAGGAGTACCTTTTAGATATCTCAAAATTTTATATACTGCTTCAAAATGAGGAGGGCGCATGCATAAACTGACTTCCATGCTTAAATACACTTTGTGGAAAAATAAGACGTAGGAACCCAAAAGTCAATTGTACAACAATTGAGAGTCTTAAATGCTAGACAAAAGGGTAGATATGGTTTAAATACACCTAACAAACTCATCTAAAATGTCTTTAGCAATTATGAGCTTATTTGACAATGTTTGAAATTAAAAAGTCCCAAAATTTGAAATCTGGAAAATCCTTTCATCAAAAATTTTGCAATGTTGAATTTCCACAATATATGATTTCTTTGTGCCATCTTCATTTTATTCTCTTCTTGACTTTTTGTGCTTATATTGTAAATGAATTTGGCCTAAAAAAGCTTTGTCTCTTCTTCTGCATTGACAAGCATTTGAAGATGTAATGTATAAGCCTCTTGAATCTTCTTTGTCTTACTCCTTGTAATAGGGCCTTCGGGTTCACGCAATGGGTCGTTGATTGGATTCGTACCAAAGGTGCACTTTCTTTTTTAGTGGATCAATCCTAGGAACTTTATAGTTAATTATCTTTAAAATTAGAGTTATTCGATTTAACCATCAAAAATTAAAGAGCACATTTCTTTTTGGTGGAGGAATTGCAATAACTCCAATGTTAAGTGATCTTAACATTAAAGAATTCTAGGTTGGTTGGCCTGATCATTTACCTTAGAATCATGAGACTAAAAACACATTTACTGAAAGGAAATTTTAGCATATAATTGAATGGAGGAAGTCTTTTGTTATTATATCTCGTACTTTTTTAGCTCTAAACAAATGTTTATCTTAATAATAGAATTATTTTGTTAGGCTTGTTTCTAAATGTTCTAAAGTTAGAAGCTAGAGTCATTTAAGTTCTTCGCAATATAAATTCCATATACCTTTTCACCAGATAGCATTAGTTTTCCTTTTTACAAGACTCGGATCTTATTCACTACCACAATTTCTCCCATTTTTATGAAGAACTCCTAACGAGGTATCCACTTGAACTTTGTTTTTGTTGTTTTTTCTTCTCATAATTCCATTTTGAACTATATAAAGAATGCCCTAAATTGAATTTTCTGGACTAAAATAGTCTTGCAGGGCATAAATATTTATTTGATTGCAATAGCTTATTGCGTAGTTATGAAATTGATTTGATTGTTGCAAATTTTAGAGATTGCTATTTCTTTTTACAAATTGGTGAGACTTTCGAAAATACACCTACTAGCATAAAGTTGGGAAAAAAGAGAGTACATATCGAAAAGTTGAAATCAAACAGATGTTTTCCAAAAGTCTAAGGCGCGAAACAAGTCCCCTCCCACACTTTGGAAAAAATCTAAAATTCTATCCCAATTAGAGGCAATTTTAGGACAAGGGGGTTCAAAAAGGAGGGTGGACTTTTAGAATGAAAGTTATATGGAAAAAGTAACCTATGAAAAATCCTCTAAAGATAAAATATATTTCTTAAAAGAGAAAATAGCCTTTAGAATATATGAATATTATTTAGGAAAAGATATTCTTATAAATAAGAATATGACCTTTTTAATATAATTATTCTTGTAGCAAATATTTTCCATAAGTTTAAAAGATTTAACTTTTTGAATATTATTTAGGAAAATATATTCTTAAAAACAAGAATATGACCTAAGTAATTATTCAAGTGACTTTTCCATGAGATATAAGAGATAACTTTTTGACATCCTTAAAGTGTTGGAAAAACAAGCCACTAACTACTCTTAAAAATCTGAGAACTTTAGAAACTCGAAATTGAAGAGTGGGGGTAATGTTGTAGGCTAATATATTTTGAATTACTCGAACAAGGCTAGGTCCCCTCCGGGGGTCGACCAAAGGAAACAGAAAAACCCTAGGGGTAGGCCAAAAGATGCTGGAAGTCCTAGCGGATTGGCCAAAGGAAACCGGAAGTCCCAAGGGGTCGGCAAAAGGATGTCGGAACAACTCGGGGGTCGACCAAACGGTGCAGGAAGGCCCCCAGGGTCGTCCAAGGGAGGCCACAATCCCTAGGGGGTCAACCAAGCCCATGCCGACCCTTGGAGGTTGGCCAAGCCCATGCCGACCCCCAGGGGTCGGTCAAGTCCATCCCGACCCCTAAGAGGTCGGCCAAGCTATGTCGACCGCCTAGGGGTTGGCCAAGTCCATCTTGACCCCCTAAGACTGGCCAAGGGAGGCCACAAATCCCAAGGGATCGACCAAGTCCATCCCAACCCCTAGGGGGTCTGTCAAGGAAGGCCACAACCCTAGGGAGTTGGCCAAGTCCATCTCGATCCTTCGAGGGAAGGCCATAACCTCCAGGATGAAGGAAATGGAAGAAACAAACTAGAAAGGAGGATCAAAACAAAGGGCGAGGAAGAAGAATATCCATTCGAAAAAGAAATTAGCCCACATCGTGTTTGAGTTCCGATTTGAGGGTGATTTATTTTGAAATCAAGATTTCAATTTAGTTTTGTGGTAGGTTTTGCTTTTTTAATTTCATTCTTATTTCGTTTCTAATTTGAAAATAATCATAAAATTTCTTAATTAGAAGGTCTATCAACAGTGAAGAACGAAATAGAATATGTGGTAGTTTTGGAGTCTTTCATGTATTGATACTTTGTAAAATCAAACGAATAACAATAGAGGAGAGAGAAAATAAAAAAAATGGATGGAGAGAGTAGAATGGAGGAGAGATATTTTCTTTATTTTTTTCATTTCACAATAAATTTTAACAAAAATTAACTATTAGAGACCATGGAAGCTCTATAAATAGAGAAGTCGACTTCATTTTCAGGGGCTAGAAATTTGAAACTCCAAAAAAAATTCACAAAGATAGAAGACTTTCCAAATTTCATTGGATCAAATACATTTTTTAAGATACATTAAGACACTTCGAGGATGAAGCGATTTCATAAACAGGTCGCTCAAACACGAAGAACATGCATCATGTTCTTATGTGAACTGTACAAGAAGATAAACAAGTCAACAATCAATCCTACAATCAGCAAGTCAAAGATCGATCATCAAAAGCAGATCAACAAGTCAAAGACTAATCCCACGATCAATAAGTTAAAGACCAATCACCCAAGCAGATCGACAAGTTAGAGACTGATCCACAACAAGTCAGTGACTAACCACACAAGAAGATCAACAAGTCAAAGATCAATCGAACATCAACAAACTCAATCTTGAGAATAAGCTATGATGCACTCAAGACAACACAACCTCAAGAACAAGGCAAAGCTCTTTAGACAAATCAACCTCAAGAACAAGCTGCAAAGTCCTTGAGACAAATCAAAACAAGCTACAAAGCTCTTGAGACAATTCTACTTTCGAGAAAAAGTTGTGAAGCCCTCGAGATATTCACATTTAGAGAGAAAGAAACAGAGAAACATATTAGAGATTGTACTCCATGTTCACATATATTCAAATCAATAGAAGTATACATTTCCAATTTACTTGTGTCTCACATTCATTTTATTTGTTGAAATCTTGTGTGAACAATGTTAAAGTTTTATAATTTGCAAATGTGTTTAATTATGTTATGTTCATCAATTGAATAAAAGTTTTCTAATTTGCTATTTATATTTTGTAGAATTCTTTTACTCGTGTGTCAGACAATAGGTTGGAAAAAGATCTGAAAAATGAACCATTTTAACAAGTTGCCTCAATCGGTAACATCCATTTGGCTTTGACGAAATCTTTTTGCATATAATCATCAACTTCATTTTGTTTCTGCTGGGCGGGTCTCAAAGAAGCTTAAATTTTATCCCATGTTTTTCTTGAATGAAAATAAGCTGAGTGTAGGGCCCAAGAAGATGATCACCTATGGTTAGTGTATTGCTTGATTGGTATGACAATTATGATAAGGTGAATAGATTTTTATTAATATTTTTCAATATTTTGATATTATTTAGTTTTAATATAAAAAAAAATTCTCCTTGTTTTACCACCATTCAAAAGTCCACCATATATCATTCAAGATTCCATATATCAATATTTAAATGGTCTACTATGCTGCCTGAACTATAACGTTGTTGTTTCGATTATTTTCGTTCAAGCTTGTTTTGATCTTAATTTCTTCATTTCAACTTTAATCTAGGTAATCCAAGTTTTGGTGAAATTCTTTTTTCGAGCACTATATAATGAAAATCTATGTAAAATTTTTTTTTTAAGCAATATTAGAGTGAGGGGGTGAATCGAGTTTTTCAGCATATGCTTTTCAACTCCAATTTAGGTATTTCATTCTCATAGTCCTCTCTCGAATATGGCGACATAAAGTGTCAGATCTCTAGGAGGAGGATTACTGAACTTCTCCTGGTCAACCGAAAGGTGAAGGGTAACATGGGAAGAATTGTGGTAATCAACTCTTAGTTTGTGAGGGTGGCACTAGGACAGAACTAAAGCGATTGGCTCAGACTTGGACTTGATCGGCAAGGTTCGTCGTCGAGTCATCTTTTTTGAGATGGGGAGGATAAAGCAAGATGTATTTCATTCGCATAATCAAAAGACAAAGCCATAACTGCTTTCAAAAAAATATGCTTCCCAAATTTTCAAGCTCAAAAAATGTCTCATCCCAAGCACCCAAAAATAGAAAATAAATGCCCACTTAGGGGTAATTTTTGAAAAAATGGAAGAAATAAGACTTAGAGTTTATGGAATTTTTTTCATTGAAAAAGCAACTAAACGAAATATCCCTTAAATAAGGATATTTTTCTTGAGTTTGGAAATATCTCTTAAAATGATATTTTTCTTAAAGGTAGATATACACCAAAAGCATAAAAATATTTTGATACATAGAAATCTCTATTACGGCCTACTCTTTAAGTTCGGTTAAACATTAACCCAAAAACAAAGAGTAAGGATAAATATTATGGGTGAAATATTTTTCATAGTATCTAAGTAAGGTAGGACCCCACGGGGATTGGCCAAAGAGTTCAGAACCCCCTATAGATTAACCAAAGTTAAGTTTAATCCTTAGAGGGTCGTAGAAAAAGGCTAAGACCCATGGGGGTCGGTCAAAAAGGAAAACACCCCTCGAAGGTCGCCCAAAAGGAAAGTCTGCCCCCATGGGGATAGCCAACGAGGCAAGGACCCGTGGTTGTCGCCCAATGCCAAGTTCGATCCCTAGGGGGTCGACCACAGGGGCCAAGACCCCCAAGGGTTGCCAAATGCAATTTTGACCCTCAAAAGGTCAACTAAGGTGGCCAGGACCCCCTTAGAGGTCAGATGATGTCAAGTCTGATCCCTAGGGGATTAGCCAAAGAGGTTAGGACAACCCAATGGTCGACCGAATGCAAGTATGACCTCTAGGGGGTTAGTCGAGAAGACTAAACCCCCCCCCCCCCCAAGGGTTGGTAGATATCAAGTCTGACCCATGGGGGTTCACCAAATACTAGTATGAACCTAGGGGATGGGTTAAGAATGCTAACACCCCTCGAGGGTCAGTTGATGTGAAGCTTGACCCATAAGAAGTTAGCCAAATAGGCTAGGACCTCTAAGGTCGGCCAAAGAATCATGACTATCAAAGGTCAAGCAAATGCAAGTTCGGCCCCTAGGGGGGTCGTCGAGGAGACTAAAATCCTCAGTGGGGTCGCCCAAATGCAAGTCTGACATAAAAGGTCGGTCAAGGAGGCTAGGATCTCTCAATGGTCGATCGATGACAAGTTTGACCTTTAATGGGTCAAAAAAAGAGGCTATAACCCTTGTGGAGTTGGCCAAACGCAAGTTCGACCTTTACGGGGCGATCAAGAAGGCTAGGATTCCCTAAGGGTCACCCAATGTCAAGTTCGACCCTTAGAGGGTTGCCAAAATGGCCAGGACCCCCTAAGGGTCGGAAATATGCAAGTCTAACCCCAAAGGTGCCGATTGAGGAGGCTAGGACCCCTCGGGGGTCGATCAATGTCAAGTCTTACCCTTAGAGGGTAAGCAAAAAATGCCAGGACACATGAACAAGCTTTTCTAAGTGGAATCAAGCTAATTGAAATGAAAAGTAATTGTTTTGAAATTCATTTAATTCAAGTTAATTTAAATGAAAATTTTATGTTCATAAATAAATTACAAATGCATAATTTTTTAATTTATTCAAAAATGTTGTATTTATAAAAGTTTGATGAATAATATCTTGTTTTTAGATCTTGACTTACATTACACCTCCAATAACATCTGCAACTTAAAAACGGATTTTCAGTACAGTTTTAATATTACATGTGTCTCGAACACTAACTTACAATATACTCCAATAATATATGTACCATAAATAGTGATTTATTTTATCTAACCATATCATACTATACCACATCATTCTGCAATAACCAAAACGCCCATATCCAAGTTTTATATATTTAATTAATATAAATAATATATTTTTATGAAATAATGCATATAAAAGCTCGATTATTTATGCATAACAACTAATTGTTTAGTGTAGTAATATTTAATAAAGTATTATAAATAAATACATTGCATAGATCCTATTCGTACGCAACTTATTGATGTTCATGAAGACAACGGACAAAGCCGAAAATGGCTTACCCATTCTCGTTTCTGCCTCCACCACCATAATTAATCATTTTTCTATAAAATTCACAAATTTTTGGTGAAAATTCAAGGATTCCTCGACCAAGCTGGCTATGAAAATTTCACAATATATTTTTTTTACTTTTCTCCTCTTAATTTTACAATTATTTTTCAATAAGATTTCAAATAATTGATTTTAACTTTCATTTAATTATGAGTTAAAATATACATTTGAATAAGTATTTCTACAATCAAAACAATATTCATAAAGTTTAAATTAGTAAAAAAGAGATTTAAATAATAATAATAATAATAAATGGGGCGAGAATCTGCCGAAACTGGATAAGAATACATACTCCAGTTTTGTCTCTTTTAGCTTGCGAGAATTTTTCTTCCCACTCACTTTCCATTCCTATTTAATCGAAGATTCACTCGCATGTTCAAGACTAGTTTGCACTTTTAGTTGAAAACTTTGTCATCATCAAGATCGTGTTTGCACTTTTCTTCCTCTTGTCTCCTTTAATTATACGTATAATTCTAACTAATGAAATTTTATTATACTTCAATGTAAATCCTACTTTTGTGTTTATCTTCTTTTCTTTTCCTTTAATTATACCTCTACTTCGAAAATTTATTATACTTCAATGAAAATCATACTTTTGTGTTTATCTTCTTTTCTTTTTTTGTTTTTTATTTTTAAGCTATACTTATACTTGATAATCATTTTTCAATTAATTTTCAGTTTAAAATAACATTCTTAGAATCGTAAACAAATTTGGGAGATAGGAATGGTTTTTTTTTATTATTATTATTATATTTCATATTCATTGCCTCAACTTTTCTTAAGTCATAAATAAAAGTATCGTTTTGTCAAATTTTTACTCATTAATTACTATCTCAAAAAAAAAAAAAAAAAAAAAACTCATTAATTGAACCATAGATATAAAATAGAATATATTTTTGAGTAAATATAAATTGGAAATAGACACAATAATGTCGAGTCTTCTATTTTTTTATTATTATTATTAAAAATATATATACACGCACACTTTGGGTAGGTTTGGATAGAGTGGGTTGGAATGGAAAGTGTTAAGAAGACTGGGTTTCGGGTGCAGGGTTGGGATGGGAAATGTTATGAAAACTGTGTTTGGGGTGCAGGGTTCGGATGCGAAGTGTTAGGAAAAGTGTGTTTGGGGTGCGGTTAGGATAAAAAAAGTTAGGAAAATTGTGTTTGGGGTGCAGAGTTGAGATGAGAACTGTTAGGAAAACTGTGTTTGGGGTACAGGGTTGAGATGGGAAGTGTTAAAAAAAACCAAATTTAACTTAAATAAAATTCTTTTAATATTATAAATATTAAATTAACTCCCATGTTGAAATGAAATGAAATTATTATAATTACTAAATTGGAATGAATGTTGTTTATAACTTCATTGTATTAAAATTTTGAGATACTTAATAACCAAACTTAATTAATATTCTTTGAATCCTTCAAATTCAAATTTAGTCTCATGAAATGTGTTAACATTTGACATATTAATTGGGATATAATAAAATTTATAAAATTGAGTGACAATATTTGAACTTCGAAACTAGAAGTGTTATAAATATCTCATACATAAGAACAGCAGACCATCTAATGCACCGAAGCAATTCTACAAAATTATACTAGTCAGACGCGGTCTTATTGTTCAAAATTGAGTACATATACCATTATTTACCTCAACCACTTCCATCGATAGTCATTGCTCTCACTCGTTATAGGTTCCGGTTTTTTAACAGCTCCTCATGACACTATAAAACTGCTACTAGCACTTCATGGAAATATCGTAAAACTGTTTCCCCCAACCACGCCCACTGGGTTCGAACGATCTGATTTTTTACATCATGGGCACAAATGTATAGAAACATTGCAACCATCTCAGGTAATCCCACACACATAGTAGGCCTTGGCCGCCCCTCGTACTTAATAGAGCACATAGTTTGTTAAATGTTGCTATATTCAATCTAGTAAGCTCCCGACACGATCTATCATTCTTCGTTATCTAATGGAAGCAATTCATACTTCTCATCGTGTCTTCATATGCCTGGTTCAGCTTCCTCATTCTCGTCCTCATTATGACCATACTCGTCCATCAATGTAATAAGGTCAAGGAATTGTTGGCTACTATCTTTGATTAAGTTTATGGTTTCAAGAGCCCTTACGTTTTCGGTATCTTCTTTGTTTGACAACAAGTGACTACTTTAGTGTGAAAGCGCCTATATCAAGAACTACCACATAAGATGGTTACTAGTTGAACCTTAGTAAAAGAATTTCTTACTAAGGTTCATAATATAGGACTACGTATGAAGCTATCGAAATTCACGTTTAACTTGTTAACTATGTTAATAAAGTGCACTTCTTAAGTACCTTTCAAACAAGTTCTAAAAAATTCAATTTTGAATTGAGTTATCAAAGTCCACTTTCTAAAAATTAACTTTTTCAGAAATGTAATAAATTAAAACTTTTCAAAAATGAAGTAAGTTATGAAAATTATATTTTTAACTAAACTTTTTAGGATGATCCACTTTCTAACTATTATACAAATATTAGAAGCTAAAATTAACTTTTTTAACTAACTTATGAACTTCAACTTCTTAACAAACTTATGACATTTAACTATTGAGCTAGTGTTGAAATATGAACTATCTTATCAAACTTCAAATTTGATGTTATGAAAGTTAACTTTTCAAGTAGTATTCAAATATGGACTAAGTTACTTCAAATTTTATCTAAGTTATGAAAGTTAACTTTTGAAGTACTGTTTAAATATGAACTATCTTATCAAACTTCAAATTTTATATAAGTTATAAAATTTAACTTTTCAAGTAATATACAAATATGAACTAAGTTATGAAACTTCAAATTTTATCTAAGTTAAGAAAGTTGACTTTTTCAGTGGTGTTTAAATATCAACTATCTTATCAAAATTCAAAATTTATGTAAGTTATGAAATTTAACTTTTTCAAGTAGTTTTGAACTATGAACTAAGTTATCAAACTTCAAATTTTATCTAAGTTATAAAAGTTAACTTTTATAGTACTGTTTAAATATGAGCTGATATGAATCCAACAACTACCTTATAGTATTCTAATGAAGGAGCAAATACAAGAAGCAAGGAAATTAAACATGCAGAATTTTAAGCAAAAAAAGAATTTCAGATTTTTTATTTTTGAACTTTTTAATTTCAAACTTTGTCAAACATGCTCATAATTGCTAAAGATCTTTTAGATGAGTTTGTTAGGCATATTTAAAGCCAATCTACTCTTTTGTCTAGCATTAAGCCTCTCAATTGATGTACAATTGACTTTTGGCTTCATAGGTGTTATTTTCCACATAGTGCATTTAAGAGCTTTTTGAGACCTTTTGTATTCCAAGCCATGCACGAAATTTTGGCCTTAAAAAGGGCTTGTAATACCTCATTTTGGAGAGAATATTGATATAAAACTTTGAGTTTTCTTGACCCTTTTGGTGTTGTCTTTTTTTCAAATCTTGCTTTAGATTTGAATGAAAAATCAATTCATTGGATTAGTATTGATCAAACTAATTCTGGATTGAGTTGTCTTAGAATCTAAGAGTGACCATCATAGGTTCTAAGTGAGATCTAAGAGTGTATTCACGATTCTAACTTAACTCTTGGTTGGAATCAAGTGTTGAGTTTTTCCATATTTGTGAGTTTTTACAAGAATCCTAAAAGGACCTCTAGCTTTGTAAAACCAAGCAACCTTGGAGCTTATCATGAACTATCTTATCAAACTTCAAATTGTATGCAAGTTATGAAATTTAACTTTTCAAAAAGTAGTCAAATATGAACTAAGTTATGAAACTTCAAATTTTATGTAAGTTATGAAATTTAACTTTTCAAGTAGTTTCGAACTATGAATTAAGTTATCAAACTTCAATTTTTATCGAAGTTATGGAAGTTAACTTTTTTAGTAGTGTTGAAATATGAACTAAGTTATCAAACTTTAAATTTTATCTACGTTATGGAAGTTAACTTTTTAAGTAGTGTTGGATAAGCTCCAAGGTTGCTTGGTTTTACAAAGCTAGAGGTCCTTCTAGGATTCTTGTAAAAACTCACAAATATGGAA
>JBBMEG010000005.1:4194571-4204596 GCA_037832605.1 Cyclanthera cordifolia | reverse complement strand
TATTAGAATTTGAAAAAGTATGTGCTTTAGATTGATACCTTTTTGAATGTTCCTTTTCTTCCTTCAATTGAGCTTCGGTTTTTATGGCATAATGATACATGTGTTCAAGGTAAGGTGGTGAATTTCTATCAACCCGAATGAGCAATTTCTCGATTTAAACCTCTAAGCAATCTTAACATGGTGTCTTCCTCTTCTTCTCGAATTTTCGCTCTTTCCATCAAGGACTCCATCTTTTGATATTATTCAGCAACACTTTTTGTTCCCACGTCTCTATTGGATCCTCATCTCTATTGGATCCTCATCTTTTTCTCATAACTTCTTTAAGTTCTTCCCACGTCTCTATTGGATCCTCATCTTTTCTTCTTCTTTCGGATTTGAGATGTTGATACCATTCACCCGCATTGTTTGTGAATTCAGCAATGACAAGCTTCATTTTTTTTGTTCTCGCTATATGTGTTACAATCAAACACATGTTCTATCTTCCTTCCCCATTGCAAATATGCTTCAGAGTCTGCCGTTCCACTAAATGGTGGAATTTTGAGTTTATTTCCAGCATCTCTTTCTTCATACACTCTTTCCATCCTTCTCGGTTGTATGATGTTTGCACGGTTCCTTCCCTTGTATGACCTCTTCCTCTACCTAGTCTTTCTTGTCCAACTAAATCTAACATACCTTCATCTGGCAATGCTCGTCATATCTTTGCTGATGCGCTATTCTTTCCTCTCTTTCTTCTCTCATCATTTCCATCATACCTTGAATGGCTTGAAGAATACCATTAACATCCGGAACCTGTGGTGCTTTTTCATCATCCTGTGACATGTTGCAAATAATAAAATGAACCTGTCCACACTTCTCACAAAGATTTCACACGAGACACTCGTGTTTATCACTCAAAGGTAAGCTTTTTTGGTACTAGGTCAAAGATGTAAGGGCTGGTCTAACTATTTTTTTGGTGCAATCTCACTTTAAACTTGAAATAAAACCAATTCAATAAAATCAACTCTCACAAACTACGACTTGAATATTTTAAACTTAGAATCAACAAATCAGATTTGAACAAAGCATAAACAACAACAAAAGAATTTCAATGTGCCTTGGATCCTTGAAACTCTTTTTTTTTTCTTTTTTTTTGCTACTGATATTTTTTTCCTTTCTTTTTTTTTTTCTGTTTTTTTTATCCAAGAGAAAAACAAGAAATTTATAGTACGTATATCCAAGTGATACACTTACTTCTTACAAAAAGAAATTAAGATAAAAACAATGATAAATAAGAACAAAGTAAAGATAGTTCACCTCTAGAGCCGGCGAAAGAACGTCGACCAATGCTCTGATACCAAATGATAAGCTCCAAGGTTGCTTGGTTTTCAAGACTAGAGGTTTATCTAGGATCCTTGCAAAATCTCACCTTAATGGAAAACTCAACACTCGATTTCAACCAAGAGTTAAGTTAGAATGGTGAATACACTCTTAGATCTCACTTAGAACCTATGATGGTCACTCATAGATTCTAAGACAACTCACTCCTGAATTAGTTTGATCAAGACTAACAATGAATTGATTTTTCATTCAAATCTAAAGCAAGATTTGAAAAAAAAAAGAACACCAAAAGGGGTCAAGAAAACTCAAAGTTTGATATCGATATTCTCTCTAAAATGAGGTATTACAAGCCATTTTGAAAGCCAAAATTTCGTGCATGGCTTGGAATACAAAAGGTTTAAAAAAGCTCTTAAATTCACTTTGTAGAAAATAAGACCTAGGAAGCCAAAAGTCAATTGTACATCAATTGAGAGGCTTAAATGCTAGAAAAAAGGGCAGATTGGATTTAAATGCACCTAACAAACTCATCTAAGAAGTCGTAAGCAATTACGAGCTTGTTTGACAATGTTTGAATTTTAAAAAGTCCCGAAATTTGAAATCTGGAAAATTCCTTCATTCAAAATTCTGCAATGTTGAATTTCCACAATATATGATTTCCTTCCTGCCATCTTTATTCCCTTCATGCCATCTTCATTTTATTCTCTTCTTGGCTTGTTGTGCTTATGTTGTAAACGAATTTGGCCTAAAAAAGCTTTGTCTCTTCTTGTGCATTGGCAAGCATTTGAAGATGTAATGTATAAGTCGCTTGAATCTTCTTTGCCTCCTTGTAATAGGGCCTTCCGGTACATGTAACGGATCTTTGATTGGATTCGTATCAGGACATTTATTGAGGAATGACCTTTTTGGATGGTGATTATGTGATCCATCTCACAAATTGGGGGAAGGCCTTTGAGAATCCCAATCATCATAATTCCCAATAACATCTTTGACATTTTTTGGAAGTGGAAAACAGAATGGTTTGGTTTTATCAAGAGTTCCTCAATGGTCAAGCTATCCATCATTCGTAATTCCACCAAGAAGCCTTGATCATCATCTTCCCACTGTTTGATCATTCGTTTCAATGATACTTGTGATTTTGTCAGTGTTGGATCCCTTTTTAATACTACTTCCCTCCCTTTTTCTTGTATTATCATTGTCAACGTATTCCAATTGACTTTCATGGGTCTTAAAGATTTCTATCATTGCATCCTCAATATGACGTTAAGGTCTCCTAATTCAATTGGCATTAAATTTTCCATAATGGTTAGTGATGGTAATTGTAAAATAACATTTTTACAAATAGCTTTCCCTTTAACATTGATTCCTGATCCCATTATCACTCCGTAATTGGACGTATCATATAGTGGTAATTTCAATGAGTTTACCATTTTTTAGATAAAAAATTATGGGTTGCCCCAAAATCAGTAAGTACCATCACCTCATGTTCTCAATCATTCCTATTATTCATCGTTCCATGAGTCATAAATCCCAACATGGTGTTAATTGATAACTCCACCGTTTCTCCAATTTCGACATTGATAAGCTCCAAGGTTGCTTGGTTTTACAAAGCTAGAGGTCCTTCTAGGATCCTTGTAAAATCTCACAAATATGAAAAACTCAACACTCGATCCCAACCAAGAGTTAAGTTAGAATGGTGAATACACTCTTAGATCTCACTTAGAACCTATGATGGTCACTCTTAGATTCTGAGACAACTCACTCCAGAATTAGTTTGATCAAGACTAATCCAATGAATTGATTTTTCATTCAAATCTAAAGAAAGATTTGAAAAAAAGACAACACCAAAAGGGGTCAAGAAAACTCAAAGTTTGATATCAATGTTCTATCTAAAATGAGGTATTTACAAGCCCTTTTTAAGGCCAAAATTTCGTGCATGGCTTGGAATACAAAAGGTCTAAAAAAACTCTTAAATGCACTTTGTGGAAAATAAGACCTAGGAAGCCAAAAGTCAATTGTACATCAATCGAGAGGCTTAAATGCTAGACAAAAGGGTATATTGAATTTAAATTCACCTAACAAACTCATCTTTAACATCAGGGTAATGCATTCATTCTCATTCTCTTTTTACAATATGGTAACAAAATCCACTCACAAATTGTTGGGATCTTTTCTAGCACCTATTCTTAGCATACAAGGGTTCGTTATACAATAACTAGCCAAATTTGAAGTTTTAAATCACTTTTAGTTGGCTGGAAAATTTTTGGCAGCACTTATTTAACATCAATTATCAACTATAAACACTATAAAGAGGGAGAAAAACAACACAAGAATTTTACATGGTTCTGTCGTAATGCCTACATTTACGTCGCCTAAGTTTTTGGCTTAGGCTAGACAATATTATTAGAGAAATACTTTCAACAGCAAAGTTACAAATAATCAACAATGAGTTATGAAATTAAACTAATCCTAAAGTGAACAATAGAATAAATTAGATTGAGGATAGAAATTACAACCTATTACACACCGATTTATTCAAGAGTCTCGCCAAGAATTGGCCTTCAAGAACTCTTTTGTCTCCAAGAAATCACTCTAAGAAAAAGATCAACAACATGTCCATGTCTCAACGCCGACAATGCATCAAAATCCAAGGGCTTGGTTAGGCGTCTGCTTCTTTAATTGAATCTTCAACGCTTTCTATTTTTTTTTTTCTTGTGTATTTACCAAAACCTCAATCGAAATGGCTCACTGTATTTAATTTCCAAATTGTAAATCAACAAAAGCTTAATTCCAAATGAATGAACCAATGCCATATTTATAAGATTTAAACAAGGGGTTCACATGGATTTAATAAACATAGATACACCTAATTAAATCTCTAATTAGTTATAAAACGAATTGCAACTAATCCCTTAATTAGTTAATGATTTTTTTAATTAATCTTGACATAAAAATGTATTTAATTAACTTAAACACATTTTAATTCAATTAAGCAAATTAACATTTATTTAAATTGTTATATTTAAAGTTTAAGCCAAACAAAATTATAACAATATCCACCTTGGCTTTACTTTAAATAAACACAACAATACATAGTTAATTTCACTCTCATTAATCAAGCTAAAAGAAAAACATCCACTAATCAATATCAAAACAAATAATAGCATAAACACAATGTTCATTACAAAACCATAGCCTCGTAACATTTCTCTCTAAAACAATCAAGGGAAAAAAAAAAAACTTTGACACATGCAAAAGTAAACTTAATGCAAACATGCAAACAAGTATTACATATTTTCAAGCATGCTTAATTTTATAAAATAACCTTGATACACAACACAATTAGAGACAAAATACAAATTGTTTACAACATATTCCTCTAATAATATTAATCCATATTTCACATTTTCCTTGCCTAAATACTACATTCCAAACACCATTTCAAAAGAACATGCTACTACATAATGCAATCTTTTAATGAAATGAAGACACTCACATCTTTAATACAAAGTCAAAGAACAACACATTATGGACAAGCAAAAATTTAAATAGAGATGCATTTAAACATAAAAGGAAAAATCAACATTAAGTCACTACCATTTAAACCAACAAACACTCACAAGATGGTTAAAACCATCCACCTCAACAAATACTCACAAGATGGTTAAAATGCAAGTTCTAAGAATCTTAAACTGTTTATTTCTCCTTTGGATTTTACTTTCTAACTGTTTCCTTATTAACTCCACATTCTGATAAGCTCCAAGTTTGCTTGGTTTTACAAAGCTAGAGGTCCTTCTAGGATCCTCGTAAAAACTCACAAATATGGAAAAACTCAACACTTGATCCCAACCAAGAGTTAAGTTAGAATGGTGTATACACTCTTTAGATCTCACTTAGAACCTATGATGGATACTCTTAGATTCTAAGACAACTCACTCTAGAATTAGTTTGATCAAGACTAATCCAATGAATTGATTTTACATTCAAATCTAAAGCAAGATTTGAAACAAAGACAACACTAGAAGGGGTCAAGAAAATTCAAAGTTTATATCAATATTATATCTAAAATGAGGTATTACAAGCCTCTTTTAAGGCCAAAATTTCGTGCATGGCTTGGAATACAAAAGATCTCAAAAAGCTCTTAAATGCACTTTGTGAAAAATAAGAACTAAGAAGTCAAAAGTCAATTATACATCAATTGAGAGGCTTAAATGCTAGACAAATGGTAGATTGGCTCTAAATACACTTAACAAACTCTTCTAAAGTTATTTAGCAATTAGAGCTTGTTTCGCAAGGTTTGAACTTGAAAAGTTCCAAGATAAAAAATCTGGAATTGTTTTTTCACTTAAAATTCTGCATGTTGATTTTCCTTGCTTTTTGTAACTCCTCCTTCATTTTAATACAATAAGAAGGTTGTTGGATTCGTATCATCCCCCATTTCTTTAAAAGGATTTGTCCTCAAATCAACATCTTCAATTCCTGGTTTGAACACCTTATGCTTGCTGTCATTGATGAACTTAGAATCAAATTTGAAGTGTTTCCTCACAATGATTGAGTTGGCATTGTATTTGTTCTTTTTGCTAACTTTGGAGTATTTGGTTCAAGATGTTGTATAAGTTTCTTTGCCTCATGTAAAAACTCAAATGAGACACTAGAGAAACATGGTTTGAGCTTGCCTGTTAGATAACAATTTCCTTGATATAAAAGACTAAAAATATTTTGCTTTGAAAACAAAATAGGTTTAATCTCATTTGGTCTATCACACAAACTCACATCTATGGCTTTTCTCTCATTTTTCTTTAAAGGCCATAAACTATTCTCATGCTTTTCTCTCTCACATATTGTCTTACAAGATTCTTTTTCAATAAAATCACATGATTTTGTTTTGGCATTTGATGCCTCTTCCCCTAACTCACACACATCAACATATACATCATCTAGAATAGGTGTTACAATAGTAGAATGATTACAAGAAAGCAATTCATCACACTCTAGTTTTTTTTCAACCACATTAGCACTTGTTGCAACTAAACCGCTATGCATTTCATTTTGAAGAATACAACTCTTTACTTCAACCATAGGTTGATTTTTAGTACATAAACTTTTATTTTCAAAAGATAGTTGAAAATTTGAAATTGTTTTAGGTTGAGTGTACCTTGTAGAATATCTTTCACGATATGCTCTTCTTTCATTCATTTCCTCCCTAAACATTTTTGTCATATCAAGTAAAGCTTGAAGAACAGTCATACTAAGAACTGGAGCATGTTTTGCATTTTCTCCATAATGTGACATTTTGAAAAAAATCTTACAAACAACAAGACTTCCAAGTCTTGAATCCTTCGAACTCTTTTTTGTTTTTGCTACTGATTTTTTTTATTCGAAACAAGAACAAAACAAGGGACTTCTAGAAAAAGTATATCTAAGAATACACTTGCTTCTTACAAAAATAAGTTGAGATAAAAAAAAAAGAACAAAGTAAAGATAGTTCACCTCTAGAGCCGGCTAAAGAACGTCAACCAATGCTCTGATACCAAATGATAAGCTCCAAGGTTGCTTGGTTTTGCAAAGCTAGAGGTCCTTCTAGGATCCTTGTAAAAACTAACAAATATGGAAAACTCAACACTTGATCCCAACCAATAGTTAAGTTAGAATGGTGATTACACTCTTTAGATCTCACTTAGAACCTATGATGGTCACGCTTAGATCCTAAGACAACTCATTCCAGAATTAGTTTGATCAAGATTAATCCAATGAATTGATTTTACATTCAAATCTAAAGCAAGATTTGAAACAAAGACAACACCAAAATGGGTCAAGAAAACTCAAAGTTTGATATCAATATTCTATCTAAAATGAGGTATTACAGGCCCTTTTTAGAGCCAAAATTTCGTGCATGGCTTGGAATACAAAAGATCTCAAAAAGCTCTTAAATGCACTCTATGGAAAATAAGACCTAGGAAGCCAAAAGTCAATTGTACATCAATTGAGAGGCTTAAATGCTAGACAAAGGGTGGATTGTCTTTAAATACACCTAACAAACTCTTCTAAAAATTTATTTAGCAATTAGAGCTTGTTTCACAAGGTTTGAACTTGAAAAGTTCCAAGATAATAAATCTGGAATTATTTTTTTTCACTTAAAATTCTACATGTTGATTTTCCTTGCTTCTTGTAATTCCTCCTTCATTTTAATAGAATAAGAAGGTTGTTGGATTAGTATCACATTCTATATGTTTTGTGAATGAAAACATCCAAGAAATCGAAGAATAGATGCCGAAACGGAATAACAAAGAGTTCGATGGTAAAGGGAGAAGCAAGTATATGGTTCGACCAAACTTAGGAGTGCATCAACTAAAAGAGGTTAGTGCATTCATTCTCTTTCTCTTCATATAGGAAGTTACCTAATCACTCACAATCATTTTACAAGCATCAATAATTCTTGAACCCAATTTTATGAACCTAAGCACCCTTTCATACTCACTTTTTTAAATTATGATGTTACAACTACAAACTATATATATGAATAATTTGATATTGTTGTGAATTGCATAATTGTTTTCTTGAATATGAAAACCTATTCGTCAGTTAGGAAAATGATTTGTCTATTTCAAGTTGTTTGAATTAGTTTTTTTTGTTTATAGTATTCTGGTTAGATGGAAGTATATAATTGACTTAAACCAATATGCATAATCATTTAAAAAAAAAAAATGTTTGTACATAGTTGAATTGATTGTTAGGTTAGATGTGAACACAAAGCTTGTTAGTTTTAGCTGGAAGCTCTAAGTATTTGTCATATAGTTTTGAATGTTGTATGATGAGCTGATTCTCTTTAATACTTAAAGCATATAGACATCGTAATTTAGATGGTTTATGTTGAACAACTCCATACTCAAAGCCCGTTGGTGGTCTTAATGCAATCATTTTTTTCCTTTGCCAATTTATAACAAGAATGAAAGTTCACAAACATATCATTCTTGAACATTGATCACTTATTGGAATTCAAACACGGCCCCAACATCATGGTAGCCCTTCCTTGTCATGTTACCCATACAAGATTTCAGAACTTCTAAAATTGAAGACTCATATATGGGTCCATTCCTCATGCTCTGTCCTTACTCATATGCTTCTTATGAGTATTTCTAAGAGAATCCAACTTAGAATAATTATATGTTAAACATTCATATCTTTAGAATTCATATGATTGAACTACTGAAAAATAAGGTGCAACTTCTTTTTATGGGCTTAATCTTTAGATCTTTAAAGTTGAGCATCTTTAACATTAGAGTTCTTACGATCGAACTATTGAAAAATAAGGTGCACGTTATTTTTCAATGGATTAATCATAGAAACTCCAAAATTCAGCCTGCTCAATTTGGAGGAATTTTGGGATGAGCGACCTCAAAATTTTATAAAGAATCATGTGAGTGCAAAAAATATATTTACTAATAAAAAAAATTTGTATACATTTGATTGGAGAAAATCTTTGCTTTATTTTACCTTTTGTCTTTCTTCTTTAGGCTTGACTCCAAGTCTTTCCTATTAGAAGCTTTAGTCATTTCGACATATTGAAATTATAGTCAGTTTTTTTTTTTCTTTTTTGTCGTGAATCTTTCCCTGTTACCAACACAATAACATATATTTTCATCCAAATATCCAAAGGAGATCATGTTCATTCTTAGCGTAGTAACATGCTTGACATCTTTCAAAAGAACCTCAAAATTGTCTAGGAGTTTGAGAGCCATTGAGCCTTCCTCAACCTCTTCATTAGTATGACCGTCTACAACTTAAATGACGCTTGATTCCCATGTTAGTTTTAATCTTGTAACCATATGTCAGTTATTTGTTTTACACATATGGATAATGGCTGGTAGTTATTAAGCAGTTATTTTTAGTTTGTGTTTGATAAGATTTAAGGTAGTTATTTATGGTTTTATTCTGATGTGTCATAAGGTAGTTATCCTTAACAAACACTATATATATGTAAGCATTATGGCTGAATAAAGTGTGTGTGCTTTCAGAATTATTTTCTGCAATGTATATTTCAATTCTGTGTGTCTGTGTTAAAATTACTTAAGTCTGACTTCTGTCATTTGGTATCAGAGCCAGCTGTTCTTAGTCTGAAAACATGCCACCGAAAAACAACACAAAAGAGGGTTTGGTATCCTTACAATATCCAACACTCTCAAACACAAATTATGCCGCTTGGGCTATGAAGATGAAGGTTTACATGAAAGCACAAGGAGTTTGGGATGCAATCGAGTCTGGTGAGGAAGTAGTTGAAGAGAAAAAAGATCAGATGGCTTTGGCAGTGATATATCAGGCTATCCCAGAAGAAATGCTGTTCCTACTTGCAGAAAAGGAGACGGCAAAGGAGGCTTGGGAGACTTTAAAGACTCTAAACATTGGTGCTGAACGGGTTAAGGAGGCCAAAGTTCAAACCCTTAGAGTCGTTTTTGAAGGTATGAGCATGAAGGATAGCGAAACGATTGACGATTTTGCGTCAAAATTGACAGAAATTGCCAACAAGATACGGATGTATGGAGAAAAGTTTGACGAAGTTTACTTGGTGAAGAAATTCCTGAGATCGGTTCCACCAAAATTTCTTCACATTGCATCCACTATTGAGCAATTTGCTGATTTGAAAATAATGACGATGGAAGATGTCATTGGTAGGCTAAAGGCATACGAGGAGAGAATCAATGGAAGCAAAGAGA
>JBBMEG010000005.1:4156961-4194471 GCA_037832605.1 Cyclanthera cordifolia | reverse complement strand
ATCTAGAACAAGATCTTCCATATCTTGCTTCTAGATCTTTGATCAAATAGGTAATCAAAATTCTAGCATTTTCCTCTTGGTTGTTCCAAATTGATAAGGAGGTGTTAATCTCTTAGATTCAAGGGTTCTTGCATCAATTATAAGCTTGGATCGTTCGGCTGCGAATTACAGTTGCCTTATCAATACCTTTATCATGTAAATAGGAACCAAGAACATTAAAAACTTTGAATTGAGTTCGAATTCTAGCATGAAAGGCACAAAAGACAGAAAACAACTCAAGACGATTTTTCATTAAATAAACCCAAGTGAGACGAGAATAATCATCCACAAAAGTAACAAAATACCTATAACCAATGTTGGAAACTACAGGACTTGGACCTCAAACATCAGAATGTACTAACTAAAATGGAGCATCAAATATCTTATTGACTCAAGAACTCAAACAAAGACGGTGAAATTCTGCAAATTGACAAGACTTACAGACACTTTACTAAACACTAAATATAACCTCTTTAAAATAGACAATGTTGGATGACCTTACTAATAATGAATCTTGAACAATGACTTGATACTTGAACATGCTACATCCTTTACTGGAAGTTGATCAAGAATGTAGAGACCCTCAGATTCATGCACTCTCCCAATAACATTCTTCATCAAATTATCTTGAAATAAGCAATAACCAGAAAAAGGAAACGAAACAATTGAGATCACGTGAGTTTTGACTTACCAAAATTAGGTTAAAAGAAAAATTAGGTAAACATAAAACAGATGACAAAGATAAAGTAGGGGTAAGTGTGATCGCACGAGTTCCCTGAACAGAAGATGAAGATCCATCTCTGCTAAAGTGACAGCTGGAAACGAAGCTGATGATAAAGAAGATGAAAACAAACTAATATTTTATGTCATATGAGCAATAGCTCTATAATCGATGACCTATTTTGATAAGGATGTAAGAAGACAATGATTAGTACCAAAGTTGGCTAAAGTAAGAGGATCTATAGAGGACGATTGTGATGATTAATTCGACACTAAAAGTTTAGAAAACTCGTCTGTAGCATAAGCATTATCACTTGATGCAAGATGCTTTATCTGAGATCAGTTCTTATATCTCAACTTCCTACAACCCCTTTTTACATGTCTTGTTTTGCGACAATAATAACATACCAACTCACCTCTTGAATCTTGACATTTTTTATCACTCCCAAAATCTTGACGTCGACCACGACTTAGCTTTGATGTGTAAGAACTCACACTCTTCAAAACACAAAAACGTTCTCTACCAACAAGGGTGTTGTTCAACTTGTGCTTCGTGATTTTCATCGAATTAGTAACTATATTTGTGGATTTAAAATTTGTCATTCTCCTCTATTTTATTTTAAAACCAAGAGACTAACCCAAAATTCTAGAAGATTTTTCCATTACCTATTTCGTGGCTTGAATGTTCATCTGTTGACAGCTGTGGAACAATTTTAACAGGGTAAATAAAACTTTGTTTAAAACTTCAATTTCCACTTTCACTAAATCGTTTGATCTCTAACGAAGTATCCTTGAAATAAACTCTCATGGATAGGATTTTAAATTGTTGTTTTCATGCTAAGCATGAGGTTCAAAAAGTTTAAACAGTGGTGACATTTTAGTTGCTTGTCTGTAGATCTTAAAATGTATAAGTTTCTATTTTCGATTTCTCGATTCCTCCTTCTTTTGATTGAATACACTCATTGAGTTGTGCAATATTTTCTTGTTGAGTTCATGAATGTCCAGATAGAAAAGGTAAATAGAAAAGAAAATATGAAGAAGATTAGAGACACATACTTGAATGATTCATACATAGAAATGTAAGTTTTGATAATCCTTAAACTTTTTTTTTTTACTTTTGAATAAGCTTCTAATTTTTTAGTTTTTGATTCCAACTTCTAAATTTTTAGTGTATGAACAAATCAAAGCAAACAAAGAGCATATACCAAAAAGAAATAATAAAGAGTCAGAGGGAAAAGTTAGATGACTCAAGCAAGTATTGTGGTTCGAAACAACTAAGGTATACAACCACTTCAAGTGGTTAGTGCATTCATTCTCTTTCTATTCATATTTGTGGGTTATAAAATTCACTCACAAACACTTCACATGCATCCACGATTCTTGAATTTATTTTTCTGAACATAATATGATCATTTGAAACTCACTTTTCTTTAATCTTATTATATAAATGTGAACTACATATATAAATACCTTAAAATAGTTGTGAACTACATAACTTTTTCATTGTATGAGATAATGTTTTGAGTAGTTATGAAACTGACGTGAATGATTCAAGTTGTTATCGATAGTTCTTTTTTATTAGAGTGTTCTATTGAAATGCACTTATTCAGACTAACTCAAACTGATATGCATAACTATTTTGGAAAAATATATTTTATTTATACATTTCTAAAGTGATTATTTTGTTAGAAACAAACTCCAAACTTGTTAGTTTCAGTTGAATGCCCTAAGTATTTATCATGTACCTTTGAATGTTGTATGATGAGTCGATTCACTTTAAGTTATCAAAGCATGTAGACAACTCGATTTAGTTGATTTATGTTGAACAACTCATAACTTAAAGCTTGTTTGTGGTCTTAGCATAATAGTTCAATTCTTCTTGTCATTTGATAGGATTCATACATGTTCGCTAACGTATTTTTCTAAAATATTTACCAAGTAATGAAATTCGAACTCAGCCTCAACATCTCATTAGAACCTAATGTTACCCCCTATTAGCATTTAATTTATTCTAATAGTGAAAACCCACATACTAGTTCTTTCAGCATGTTTGGTCCTCACTTATATGTACCTTAGGAAATTTTGTTGAAGGTCAACCTAACTTAGAATAACTTAAAAGTGCATAACATTTGGATTCTTACAATTGAACCATTGAAATATAAGGTGCACCTTCGTTATCAATGTCTTAATAAGTGGAACTTCAAAGTTAAGCATCTTTAACTCTAGAGTTCTTATAATTAAACTTCTAAAAAATAGGATGCACTTTTTTTTTTCCTTCCTCTTTAAATTTTAGAATCTTGGGTTTTCAAGATTTTCTCCCTAAAAACAACTTGTTGATTTTACTCAAGTTGCGATTCTTGTTTTACACTAAAAACTAAAGTCCATTTTGAACACTCATTAACTAAAGCTCTAGTAAAAATTTGTAAAACCAAAAATTGTCCAAATGCACTATATGAAACTGATAAGCTCCTACGTTGCTTGGTTTTACAAAACAAGAGGTCCTTCTAGGATCCTTGTAAGAACTCACAAATATGGAAAAACTCTTTTGGCAGCCACAATTTTCCCTTTTTGTTGTATTGACTCATTTCTAGGCACAAAACTATATTTGCTCCAACTATTAGAATTTGAAAAGGTATGTGCTTTAGATTTATAACTTTTTCAATGTTCCTTTTCTTCCTTCAATTGAGCTTCGATTTTATGACATATTGATACATGTCTTCAAGGTAAGGGTGTGCATTTTTATCAATCGGATGAAAAATTTCTCGATTTAAACCTCCAAGGAATCTTGACTTGGTGTCTTCCTCTTCTTCTCGAATTTTCGCAATTTCCATCAAGGACTCCATCTCTTGATAATATTCAGCAACACTTTTTGTTTTCTTCCTTAAAGATTACAATTTAGTTTTCAAATCTCTTTCATAATGTTTTCGAACATACCTCTTTCTCATAACTTCTTTAAGTTCTTCCCACGTCTCTATTGGATCCTCCTCTTTTCTTCTTATTTCGGATTTGAGATGTTGATACCATTCACCTTCATGGTTTGTGAATTGAGCAATGGCAAGCTTCATTTTTTTGTTCTCGCTATATGTGTTATAATTAAACATATGTTCTATCTTCCTTTCCCATTGCAAATATGATTCAGAGTCCGCCGTTCCACTAATTGGTGGAATTTTAAGTTTAATTCCAGCATCTCTATCTTGATACACTTTTTCCATCCTTCTTGGTTGTATGATGTTTGCACGATTATTTCTTCTTCCCTTGCATGACCTCTTTCTCCACCTAGTCTTTCTTGTCCAACTAAATCTAACATACCTTCATCTTGGAATGCTCGTTCATATCTTTTGTGATGCACTCTTCTTTCCTCTCTTTCTTCTCTCATCATTTCCATCATACCTTGAATGTCTTGAATAATACCATTAATATCTGGAACCTGTGGTGGTTTTTCCTCATCATGTAACATGTTGCAAATAAAAAAATGGACCTCTCCACACTTCTCACACAGATTTCACTCGGGAGACACGTGTTTGTCGCTCAAAGGTAGGCTTTTGGTACTAGGTCAAAGATGTACTGGTCTAAAAATAAAATGGTGTAATCTAACTTTAAACTTGAAACAAAACCAATTAAAAAAAAATCAACTCTCACAAACTAAGACTTGAACAATTCAAACTTAGGATCAATAACTCAGATTTGAAACAAAGCATAAACAACTACAAAAGAATTTCAATCTGCCTTGGATCCTTGAAACTTGTTTTTTTTTCGCTATTACTTTTTTATTTCTTTCTTTTTTTCTGAATTTTTTTTTTATCCAAGTGCAAAGCAAGAGATTCCTAAGAAAGTAGATCTAAGAATACACTTGGTTTTTGCAAAAAGAAATTGAGATTAAAAAAAACATTAAATAAGAACAAAGTAAATATAGTTCACCTCTAGAGTCGGCAAAGCTAGAGGTCCTTCTAGAATCCTTGTAAAAACTCACAAATATGGAAAAACTCAACACTTGATTCCAACCAAGAGTTAAGTTAGAATGGTGAATACACTCTTAGATCTCACTTAGAACCTATGCTGGTCACTTTTAGATCCTAAGACAACTCACTCCAGAATAAGTTTGAACAAGACTAATCCAAGGAATTGATTTTACATTCAAACCTAAAGCAAGATTTGAAAGAAAAGACAACACCTAATAGGGTCAAGAAAACTCAAGTTTTTTATATCAATATTCTGTCCAAATTGAGGTATTACAAACTCTTTTAAGGCCAAAAATTTGTTCATGCTTGTACAAAAGGTCGCAAAAACCTCTTAAATGCACTTTGTAAAAAATAAGACCTAGGAAGAAAAAAGTCCTCTTGAATCTTCTTTGCCTTACTCTTTGTAATACAATCTTCCGGTACATGCAATGGGTCATTGATTGGATCCATATCTGGAACTTAATAGGAAAAAGCCCAATAGCTATTTAAACTTGAAATGCATTTTATCTTAAAATCCAAGAGACTAAGCTCACCTTCTAGAAGATTTTTCCATTAGTTATTTGATGGCTTGAATGTTCAACTTTTGATAGATATGAAACAATTTTAACAGAGTGAATCAAACTTTTTTCAAGACATCACTTTTCCACTTTCACTAAATGTATTGATCTCTAACGATGTATCCTTGAAATGAGCTCTTTAAATGGATTCATCTCTAACGAAGTATCTTCTAAAGCTACTTCGAATGTTGATGGAGTCGAAGATGTAGGGAACACATGTCCACCATCTCTGCAAACTCTTCAATTCCATCATCTTCCATGGGAAGATCACTTACCATCCAAGAAACACTAATACTCTTGTCCTTCTAATCTGTCGAACATTTTGTCGAAGTATGGCAAGGGAAAATGATTATTCTTTGAAACTTTGTTTAGTTTCTTATAATCCATACACACCCTCCAACCTATTACAGTTCTGGTTAGAATCAACTCATTTATCTCGTTCTTCACGACTATTACTCCACCTTTCTTCGGCACATACTGAACTGGACTTACCCACTTTTTATCTGAAATGTGATATATCACTTCAAAATCCAGCTATTTGATAACCTTTTTTTTCACAACCTCTTTCATAGTTGGGTTAAGTTTTCTTAGGTGCTCTACTAACTTAAACTTTTCATTCTCCAAGTTGGTTTTATGCATACAAAAGGTCTGGCTTATTCCTTATGTGTCTGCTAAAGTCTAGCATATGGCCTTCTTGCATTGCTTAAGCATTTTGATACACTCTTTTTCATGATTTTCTCATAACTTTGTAGAAATGATAATTGGCAAAGTCTCGTCCTCTCTCAAATATGCATGTTGCAGATGTCTTGCAATTGCTTCAATTCAACTTACGCGGCTAATCAACTGAAGCTTGCATTGGTGGTGGTGATGTTTCATTAATGTCCAGAGACAAAAACTTCATCACGTGTTCTTGAATTTCACAAATCTCCAGCTCATTTCCAACTATACTTAATTCCTCATCGTCGTCTGTTGTAGCAATTGATGAATCATAATACTGTCGTATTTCTTCTTCCGTAACTTCATCCATTAATTCATCAACTACATTTATAGATGCACAATCTTAAATGTCTATAAGGTATTTCATTGAATTAAAAATGTTGAATTGGATCTATTGATTATTCATTCTCAAAGTAATTTTTCCATCATAAACATCAAAAATAGTCCTCCCTATTTTAAGAAACAGACTTCTTATAATCATTGATATTTCTTTATTAGCATCATAATCTAGAATAATAAAATCAGCTAGAAAAATGAACTTGTCCACTTGAACTAGAACATCTTCCAATTTACCTTCAGGCTGAGTAATAGATCTATCCGCCAATTGTAAAGTTACAATAGTAGGTTGAGCTTTTATGAGGCTAAATCTCTTATAGATAGACAGTGGCATCAAATTAATGCTGGCTCCCAAATCGCATAAGGCTTTTCCTAATTGCTGACCACCAATCCAAACTAGAATCGTGAGTCTTCATCCTTGATTGGAATTTTCTTTGTCACAATTTCATTCTTCATTTAAATAAACTACCTTAAACTCTTCAAACTTACTCTTTTCTATCAAATCTTCCCTTAAAAATTTCATGTAGTTGGGCATATGTCATAATGCATCTACTAAACAAAGATTTATATGAATACCTTTAAAAATATCCATAAATTTCTCAAAATATGTTTCCTCTTATTTCTTCTTTAATCTTTGAAGGAAAAGAGGTGGTGGAGGCACAAAGGGTGATTCTCCAACTTCTTTACCCTTCGCTATACCATTGCTGCTATAGGTTTCACTCAGTTCTCGTTTCTGTCTTTTTCATTGGTTTGTTCTACTCAGATTCATCCTTTTCATCCGTTTTCAAAATTTCCACTACATTCAACTCGTCTGGTTCTCGTCTGAATTCCAAACAATCTATGATCTCTTATGAATCTTTTATCTCACATTAATCACGAATTATCTTTTCTTGCTCAAGATTCTCAATCACTTGGATTACCTGGACTTGCTCTTTACCCTAGATTTAGAGAATTCAGTATCAGAGGGTAATTTTCCTGGGAGTCTCTATTTAAGCTCATCGACTATCAGTTCCATTTAGATTTCAAGGTTCTTCACAACAATCTGTTGACTTTGCATCATAGTCTCATTCTTTATAATGTACTCTTTCGGCATAGTTTCTATTGCACTTTTACTTTGTGGGGACACATGGATTTTTTGGGAATGAACATTTTGATTCTGATGATAACCTTGATAAAAAGGCATATTATGATTACCAAAATTCTATGGGCCCCCAAAAGGTTTCTGATAGTAACTTTGGTTTTCATTTGATCCTTGGTTTCCTCATGGTTTATATTTACCTTGATTAAAATTATTTCGAAATTGTTTTTTTACTTATGGTCAATGTAAGCATCTGATATGGATTCAAGTGGCTTAGTCATACCCACAAGGTCTTCACTTACTAAAGAAGAGTTGGAACATTAGAAGTTAGCAAAATAAACATTAATTTTTAGATTTTAGAATATTTTATGCCATTTTTCAATTTTAAACTTGTTTTGAATGTTTTTAGGTTACAATTTGTTAAGTGGTCAATATAGCACATTGATGAATAGAGAGATTATAACTATTCAAATGACCATATGTTACATTTTGGAGTTAAATTTCTTAGGCTATAAAAAGCCATGTATTTAGTTGTAACAAGAGAGATTTAGTTGTAACAAGAGAGATTTGGATGAATGAAAAAATAGTTCTCTAGAAGAGATCCTTTCTTAGAGATTTAGAGCATATTCTTTGCCATTTTCTAAGTTCTTTTGCAATTCTTGTGATAGAATGCATGTGAGCCATTGAATTTCACTTTGATCAAGTTTTATTGTGGAGTGACTCAATCTAGAACAAGATCTTTCATATCTTGCTTCTAGATCTTTGATCAAAGAGGTAGTCAAAAGTCTAGCATTTTTCATCTTGGTTGTTTCAAATCTGTAAGGAGATGTTAATCTCTTAGATTCAAGGGTTCTTGCTTCATTATAAGCTTGTTTTTTGGGCTAAGAATTAGGGTTGTCTTAGCAGCATCTCCAGAAAATGTACAAGATTCTTCATATGGATAAGGAATCTAGTTCACCGATTGTGTTGCAGCAATAGGTTGAATTGCTACTACAGAATCTATGTATTCGTTTGAAGGATCTTTACAGAAGCTGTCATAGAAGCAACCTAAGCATTCAGTGCACCTAATCCCTCAATATCTACAATAGAACCAACTTTGTTTTAGTTTCCTCTTGAATTTTTTTGTTGATAATTGTTTTGAGCTAAACTTTTTAAATTTTCATGAGCTTATCTCTAACTCCTAATCAAATCGCAAAATTAAGTTCAACAAAACCTTGAATTTAACAATGTAAACTTCTCAACTATTCGCGATGGCTCCACTTCACAGAGAGAAAGATCGGCGGTTACAAGCGTGGATTCGTGCTCCTCACCGGAAGACTTCGCGAGTTAGAGGTGAACTCCCGCGCAATGTTCACCGACTCGAGCAGCAGTGGCGAGATGCTTCGTGCGACACTCAATAGGCATCGAATAACTCGCTCGCGACAAACGGCGGGCTACAGCATGTCCTTGCGAGCACACGGGGATTATTCAATTTTTTCAGCTACTATGGAGGAGTTTGGTGTTGTTGAGTCAAAATCTCAATAAGGGAGATGATGAATAGTGCGACTCACCAACCAAGGAAGAAGAGAGAGAAATGAAATTTTGATAGGGTTAGGACAAATCAATGTGTAAAACAAGGGAGTTGATTGTTTGAAGTGGTTATGGAGAGTGTGTTTGCAAGGGTGGGTGTTTGGAATGGGGTTAAACCCAAACTTGGATAATTTACTTTAATAGTCCACTTATGAATACAATTACATGATTCTTTCACTCCAACAATCCAATTAACCTCAAAATGAGTTAGATAACTTATTTAAATAGTAAACCATTTCAATTAATAATTATTTGAATTTAGAAAGTTCATAAAACTAATTAATAACCAAACCCTTATTAGTTTTCACCATTAATAATTTAGAATGATAGGGGACTTTAAAACCATTGAAGTTCTGGAAAAATTCAATTTTAAACACTAGGAAAACTTGGGTCGTTACAGGTTAGGTTGCGCCACTAAGGGTGAGAACTTCTCTCGTCTTCTTCCTTTTTCTTTCTCGTGTAGTATGAAAACTTTTAAGTCACACTTCAACCTCTTTTGAACTACAACAAGTCCCCCTAACCCTAAAATCACAAAAATGCCACTAAACTCTCATTAATTACAAAAATGTCGATAAAGGTAAATAGGTCAATAAACTCAGTCGTGATAGGGAAATAATAAGAAACTCATATCTGAAGGGTTGTATCAAAAATACGAGGTGTGGCAGCATACACCTTTCATTTTGTGGGCAACCTTATAACTAACTACTTAAGCTCTATTGGGTTTCCTAAAATTGTTTAAAAAAATATCTATTTAGATAAATAATGAGAAATGTTTTTTTTTTTTTTGACAATATAACTAATGAGAAATGTTAGTTTTACTTCAAGACTTCTTTTTCATTCTTGAGTAAGTGATCAATATTGAAGACTTTTCATTGATTGGAGACCTAACCTGCAGTTATATTTAATCCATATGTTTCAAAAGCGTGTACTTTTAGTCATGACAATCCAGTAATATTCAAAATTTAGTTAGTGAGAGAAAAAAAGTGTTTTTCTCTTTAGAAAAGATAATGAAAGCATTAGTGATGTAGTAGAATGTTGATTAGTGTTATTGGAAATATATTTCTCAAGATACCTGACAAGGCCTAGAACCTCTCGAAGGACAGCTGAAGCGATTAGGCCTTGACCCCCAAGGTGTCAGCCAAGCCCATTTCGAAGGTCAGCCAAATGAAGCCTTAACCCCCCAGAGGTTAGCCAAGCTCAATCCAGCAAGTGTACATATGCCTTCATGTACTTCACAGGGATCACGGTTATGTAACCTAGGAATGCTATGATCTGAAGGAGTCCATAGAGTTCCTAATTAGAAAGGGGACACCTAAAAAGTATGTGGGAGATATTGGAAAGGCTTCTGAGTCCCCAAACCAAAAAATGGAGGTGAAAAATCTCCACCACCTCAAGAGATCATAACAATCATTAGAGGACCTATTGAAGGAGAATCCAACAAGATTCGGAAAGAAAATGTGAGACGGGCTAGAGGCGTACTCATAAATAAAGAAGTACAAGTGACAGAAGTTGTAGATTAGTTGCTCGATTTCATAACTGCATAAGTCGCAGCACTGCCTCAACCACCCAACGACACATTGGTGGTGTCCCTAGTTGTCTCTAACACCCACGTCAGGAGAATCTTCATCGATAGGGGTAGTTCAACGAATGTACTATCATTGAAAGCTTATGACGCCATGAAATTTGGAATAGAAAGGCTCAAACCAAAAATGCAACACCCTTTTATCGAATTTTGTGGGAGCACTCTAACCCCCGAAGGTTTGATTGAACTTCTGGTAACATTTTGGCGTAGGGGACAACATAGTCCTCTACTTTGTGAATTTTCTAGTGGTGAACGATAATTCCACCTATAATGCAATATTTGGAAGACCTACTATATAAGGGTTAAAGGCAGTCGCATCAACCTATAACCAGCTAATGAAGTTTCCTACTTCTATGGGGGTAGGGCAAGTTGAGGAGAGTAGTTATTTTCGAGGGCATGTTACTACACAGCCCTACGGGGAGTGGTAGGAGTTACTGAAGTAAATGTCATCGAATAGGAACGAGTACTAGGTGAGGCTGTCCAAGAGACAACACTTAAAAAGGGCTAGTTCTTAGAGATAGATCTAGGTATTTCATCAAGGAGAGCTGAGCGAGGCAGAGGAGAGCCTAGCGAAGAATTCGAAGTTGTACCCTTACTGAGCGAGACACGAACTCTTAGCATTGGTAGTGAACTGGATCTAGAGTAATGAGCAAGTCTTGTTGTGTTCCTACGAAGAAATGCGACGTGTTTTCTTGGTCTGCTGACGACATGCCTGGGGTAGATCCAAAGGTCATGGTCACAAGTTAAACAACAATCGAGACCATAAGTCGGTACATCAGAAATGAAGAGCATTCAACCATGAACGTAACAAAGTTATCGTCGAGCAAATAGAATAGCTATTGAAGAAGAAGTTCAATTAAGAGGTGTACTACCCCGAAAGTCCCTTCAACGTCGTTCTGGTAAAAAAGCCGAATGGGAAGTGGATGACGTGCATTGGCTTCACTGACCTCAACAAGCATGTCCAAATGACAGCTTTTCGCTACCTCGCATATACCAACTAGTTGATGCGAAAGAAAGACATGAGATGTTAACCTTCATGGATAATTTAGGATACAATCAGATCATGATGCACCCTGATGATCAAGAAAATATATCATTTGTCACAATCAGAGGTCTGTATTGTTAGAACGTCATACCTTTCTGCCTAAAGAATGTGGACGCTGCCTATCAAAGGTTGGTCAGCAAAATTTTTTTCCCATCTGATCGGTAAGAGCATGAAAGTCAATGTGGATGACATCCCAGTGAAGAGCAAACATGTGGAAGGACATCAGAACGACTTGATGAAGGCCTTCCACATCTTACGATAATACAAGATGAAGCTCAATTCAAGCAAGTGTGTGTTTGAAGTTCATTAAGGCAAGCCAAGTAAGTAGCGTTCTTTAACTTCTCTTCAGCAGCAGCTAACTTTTGATGAAGCTTATCTATGGTAAACAAGAAATTCTTGTAAGCACGAGTAGCTGGACTTTAGGACGCCTCGACAAAAGTCTCGAGTTCAGCCAAGGCAGCCTTGGCAACACGCTGAGCTTCTTGATCCTGAGCTAATTCCCATTTAAGCTTGTCAGAACTTGAAGTCATGAGGAGTGTGTATTGTGCAAATACTCTGATAAATGTCGCGAAGCTGAAGCAAAGTGTACAAAGGTATGCTAGAAAAAATATGAATCAATTTCAAGACTTAGCTAAAAATGCGACAGAAAGCAAAGCTAGCAAGATATACCTCATGCAGCAAAAGAGTTCCTTTCTTCAGAACTAGGGAGGCATCCCCACTCGGAAATGACATGGGCCAGAGACCAAGCTTATTTTCTCGACAACATCAAAAATAGTGCAATAAGATCCTGACAAAAGGTAGAAGTCGAAACCAAGGGAAGGACCAAATGAAGGTGTTTGGGGAGCTTCACGAGCCGAAGAGAAAGCATTATTAGAGATGGTGCCTATCCTGCCATAGTTCAAATCTGCCCCAAGGTCCAAGTCATCGGGGAGCTTCGAAAAAGGCTAATCGTTCTCTTCACCAATAGGAGGATGACTCTCCAAAGTAAGGTTTACCATCTCATTGGTGGAAGGCCTAAAAAAAAGATTGGAGGGCAGCGAGATACCACATCAAAGGCGCGCCTCAAAGTAGGCTCATAATCCATAGACATTAAAACAACAAACAAGACATTAGAGTAGTAAAGCATCAACCAAGATGGCAAATACCAGTCATAGAAATGTACCTAGGCTTGGATCCTCATTCAAGTCTGGGGAATTTGGGTCTGATCATGAGGCATGAAGATTCTGGAAGAAGACTTTAATAGCCAAAGACTTCGTGGTCAAGTACTGAGCACTATGATTAACCATACCTGGGAAGGTCATGACCAAGTTATAAAACTTCAACACCCGAGAGCATAATGTTAACTTCCTATGCACTGCACAACAAAACAAAATGTGAGCAATGTGTATTTGTAAGTATGCAAGGAGAAACAAATAAAGATCATACCATATGTCCCGAAGGTAATGAGACTAATCACTCAGTCATCAGTATAAGGAACGGTCCAAGAGCTACTTGCAAAAAAATCACCTGTCACGCCAAGCTTTTTGGAAGTTAGGACAGGAGACCACTAGAGAAAGTTCCTTCGTGGAGTAAGGTAGCATCCCACAACCACATCAGGGTGCTGACAAAATCGATATAGAGAGAGAAGATCTTGAGCTCTAAGGGAACCTTCAAAGCTAGTGTACCTCCAAAGGCTATGAACTCCGAAGAACACATTCTAGGTGTTGGGAGCCACCTACGTCGGAGCTAGCCCAGCCATGCACAGAAACTTTTGGAGCAAAGGGATAAGAGGTAATTGAACTCCCATCTCAAATATGGTCATATAAAGAGCCATCTTGCCAGGGCGAGTACTATAGTCTTCTTGGGTAGTCGGTAGACTAAGCGTCACACTAGAGGGAATGTAGTAATCCATCCTTAGTTTATCTAAGTCACCTTGGGCCAAGATCGAGGCGACCAGTTTAAAGCCATATCCAACCACCAATGCCCTGCGTCGAGTCTTCTTTTAAGAAGAGAAGGATAAAGTATGATGGACTTCATTCTCGTAGTCAGAAGATAGAGTCATGGGCAAGATTCAAGGAGTGCACCTAAAAGAAACCAGAAATCAAAAAAATGCTAAAAAGTGGTGAGTCTCTAATAAAAGAACCTACTTAGCTAAAATTCTAGACAAGTGCTAAAAAGGTGATGAGTCTCTAATAGGCGAACCTACTTAGTCAAATTGTAAAAAATGCCAAAAGGTGGTGAGTCTTTAGCAAGGGAACCCAATAGGCCAATTTTCTTTTTTTTGAAAAGTGTTAAAAAATGTCAATACTCTAAAAAAAGAGCATACTTAGTACAAAAGAGCAAAGATAGAGGCTTACTTTCAAAAACGTTTCGTAAAGTACCTACATAGGTGGCAAGAATAAAATAAAGAGCAACTTAGAAAAAAGGTGAAAAATAAAGGCTTACGCTGTAAAAAATTCAAAAAAGTACATAGAAAGGAGGCAAAAATCACAAGGTAAGCCTACTCGGTACAAGAATTTAGCAAAGTATAAAAACTAAAAAAGAAGCCATATTTAGGGCCCACAATTTTGAAATACATACATGGAGGGTGCCAAAATTTCAAAAAAAAAAGTGTCAAAATTAAGGCCGACGAATTTGAAAAGAAAGGTACACATGTATGAACAAAAAGTCAAAAAAGGTAATGTTATAAGCCAAAATATCCCGAAATACTCAGAGAAGGTTAGGGCCCCCACCCAGGGGCCGACCAAGCCAATGCGCGACCCCCCTGGGGTCGGCCAAATGGAGGCTTTCACCCATAGAGGGTCGGCCAAATGGAGGCCTTGACCCCTAGGGGGTCAGCCAAGTCCATGCCGACCCCCCGAGGGTCAGCCAAATGGAGGCCTGGACCGCAAGGGGTCGGCCAAGCCAACGCCGACCCCCCGAGGGGTTGGCCAAGCAAGTCCGACTCCTCTAGGGGTCGACTAAGGAAGGCCTCGACCCCCTAGGGATTGGTCAAGAAGGCGTCGACCCCTAAGGGTCGGCCCTTGCAGCCTTAACCCTCTTGGGTCCGGCAAAAGATGGTGAACATCCCTTAGGAGGAAAGTCGTGGAGGTCAGAACTCCCCTAAAGTCGATCGAGTCCAAGTATCGACTGGATCTACTGATAACGACCAGGAGTTACGTCGAGTAGGTCAGCCCAAGTGGGTTGGTCGTGGAGGTCAAGACCTTCTAGTGGACGAGTCGGTCGAGTCCAAGTAACGATTAGGGACGTTGTACCCCGTGGCATCCTAGAGTTACAACAAGTAGGCCAGCCTGAGTGGGTTGGTCATGGACGTTAGGACTCTCATGTGGATGAGTCGATAAAGTTCAAGTAACGTTCAGGGACGCTGTACCCCATAGCGTCTTAGAGTTATAACGAGTAGGCCAATCCGAGTGGGTTAGTCGTGGAGGTTAGGACTCTCCCCTAGGAGTCAACGAGTCCAGGTAACGTAGGGAGCCGCTGCAACCCGTGGCATCCCCGGTTGCAACTAGTAGGTTAACTTGAAAGGGTTGGTCATGGAGGTGAGGACCCGCAAGGGTTAACCGAGTCCAAAGCTGACCTCTAAGGAGAACGGTCGAGTAGGCTAACCCGAGTGGGTTGGTGGTGGAGGTTAGGACTTTCCTATGGATAAGTCGACCAAGTTTAAGTAGCGCTCAGAGACGCTGCACACCCGTAGCATCCTAGCATTACAATGAGAAGGTTACACCCCTAATGGGTTGGCCGTAGAGGTGAGGACCTGCCAAAGTTGACCGAGTCCAAGTAACTCCAGAGTCAAAGCCGTTACACCTCCAAAGGGTAACGGTCAGGAGTTGCGCATGTATTCATATCCAGCTTAATGACAGGCGTTTCTAACAGCCGACCATTAAGCCGCCTATAAGTGAGCTGTATCGGTTACCAAACCGACTGCTATATGAAGTCAGTTCCTTCTTCATTCTGAGGGGTCAAATCTTAAGCTAAACCACGCTAAGTATTCTTGTGTCATTCTTAGTTCTAAAGTCCTCTAAACTATTCTCCTAAATCTCCTACTGACTTAGGCATCAGAGGCCTTGTGGCTCACACCACACCGGTGTGTCATAAATTGTTTTTTTGCAGGCTTTTTCATCCTCAGTAAAACAAATCATACAGTGGATATTCTTTGACCATTTTTCATCATCAATAGTTGGCGCCGTCTGTGGGGACGAGATAGTGTTCTACCTGAAAAGCTAAATTCTAACATATTTTCCTGTAAAAAATGTCAAACATTCAGAACGGCCACCACCACGGTGTCGAAAGAGGGTCGGACGTTGAGCACACTCCGAGAAGAATTGCCTCGAGAGGTAATGACAATGCTCATGTCGAGAACCACCAGGATCCTGAGGGCGCGTTAAGCAGGCAAGAACCGGAGCGTACTGATCCAAAGTTCACAACTTTGGAGAAATAAGTGCAAGGAATGGCGGAGAGTTTGATTCATCTGGTGGAGTTGCTCTGATAACCTCCTCTGGTTCAGACAGTTGTTACTGGAAACCAACAGGCACCGCAGGAGGTGGCAAGGCGACAGCCAACCAAGAAAAAGGCTGCGATAGAGAAGTCAGCTCCATTGGTTCAGGACCCTGCCAAAGGGAAAGCCCTTGCAACGGAGGCACCGAGAAAGACTCATTCTTGACACCAAAGACCGATCGAATGACTTTGACTGGGCGGTAATGATCGGAGGAAGGAGCACTCGGTTTACCAGAGGATTGAATCCAGAGCTGAGAAGTCTTCCCAGACGCAGTTAGTCAGAAGTAGCAAGCCATGGAGCACCACGCAAAGATCATCCACCCCACATCCCTCGAGAATCCCAAGTGCCCAGACGGCAGGATCAGACTTAGAGCGGATCTCAGGGATGTGCTCAACCAACGCCGAAGAGAGGTGGGGCTCGGTGGAACCTAGGATTAACCTTGGTTAGTATCAGTTGGGGAGCATGAAGGAGGCGCAAGACCAAGACGGACTGAACCTACATAGTTTGGTCGACCAAGTCGACCCTTCCTTCACCGATGAAATCATGGAAGTGTCCGTCCCGACAAAGTTAAAGCTCCCTACAATCAAGGGGTATGACGGATCTAGAGATCTTGTAGAGCACTTGGATTCCTATTGGGCATGGATGAACTCCATGAACTCAATGGATGGAACTTCATTTACGCTTACAGGACCGGCTCGGAGATGGTTCAGGCAGCTCAAGCACAAGTCAATTGCCTCATTTAGAGAGCTAGCCAGAGCCTTCGTCACCCAATTCCTGGGTGGGCGAGATCAGAAAAAATTGGTCACCCATTTACTCACCGTGAGGCAGAGAAGTCAGTAGACCTTTATAAGTACATAGCACGCTTCAACAACAAGGCGCTACAAGTCGAAGGGTACTCCGACAACACAGCTCTCGCAGTAGTCGTAGCTGGACTCAAGGATGAAAAGTTTATGTGGTCACTGGGAAAAAAGGCTCCACTCACTTATGTCGAGCTGCTAACCAGAGCGCAAAAGTACATGAGTGCGAGGGAGCTGGTCAACTCCCGAGGAGCCACAGAAGGAAGGCGTTCCATTCCTAAGCGTTGAAAAGTTGGTCAGCTGCCACGAGGCTGACTACAAGGAGTCGCGAAAAGCGAACGGTGGAAGAGCGCCTAGTGAAAAAAGAGAGAACTGAATGAAGCGGGGTTACCACCCAGCCGGTTTGAAAAGTACACTCCAACGACGCTTACCATAGAGCATATCTTGATGGAGACTCAAGATAAGGAGTAGCTGAAATGGCCAAGTTGAATTAAGGCAGGATCCAACAAAAGAAATACGGGCAAGTACTGCCTATTTCACAGGGATCACGGCCACGCTACCTCGGACTGGATCTGAAAGAGTCCATAGAGTCCCTTATCTGAAGAGGACGATTGGACAAATACATGGAAGAGGGTCGAAAAACGTTGAAGTCCCCTAGCAAAAAAATGGGAGGCGAAAAATCACCACTGCTGCCAGAGATCAGAACCATCGTTGGAGGATCGGTTGGAAGGGAGTCTAACTAAAGTCGGAAAGAAAAAGTGAGACGAGCCAGAGGCCTGCTAAGGGGCGAGGAAGTGCGAATAATGGCAGTAGTGGACGAGCAACTTAGCTTCACTACCTTTGAAGGTGCAGCATTACACCAGCCGCACAACGACGCCTTAGTGGTAGCCCTGACCATCTCCAACATCCGCGTCAAAAGGATCCTCATCGACAGAGGCATTTCGAAGGATGTGCTGTCACTAGAGGCTTACGACGCCATGAAGCTGGAAAGGGAAAGGCTCAAGACGAACTCGACGCCCTTAGTCGGATTTGGTGCGAGCACTCTTATTCCTGAAGGATCGGTCGAAATCCTTGTAACTTTTGGCGAAGGTGACAATATAATCCTACACTTCATCAATTTCTTGGTGGTAAACGAAAACTCTACATACAACGCAATGCTGGGAAGACCCACGATACATGGGTTAAGGGCGGTCGCGTCAACTTATCACCAGGTGATAAAGTTCCCTACTCCTATGGGGGTGGGGCAGGTTCGAGGAGAACATTTATCCTCAAGGGACTGCTACCACACAGCCCTGTAGGGAGTGGTAGGGGTTACTGAAATAAAGAACTGTTGAAACTGAGCCATGACCAGGTGAGGTTTTCAAAGGAATAACACCTGTAGAGGTACAAATCCAACAAGTACGTAGGTCCCAAAATGCCAAGGTTGATGCTTTGGTAAAGTTAGATATCGCCTACAAAATCAAGGTGGTCAAGACCGTGCTGGTAGAGATCCTAAACAAGTCTGGCATCACCACCAAGCTGTTGCACGGAATCAGCAAGGCAACACCAATCTCGCCAACAACGTAGATGACCCCTTGCCTTGAATAATTAAGGGAGGGGAAGTTTCCAGACGACAAGAAAGGATGTAACCCACATAAGGATGGCACGGTACAAATGTCAAATTGCCAAGTACTACAACTCCCGAGTCAAGGAAAAATGTTTCCAAGATTGGCGACTTAATGCTGAGGAAGATGATGCCAAAGACCAAGGAACTCAACAATGGAGTCTTGGGGCCAAATTGGGAAAGAACATACCAGGTCGCCAAAGTGGCACGCCTAGGCGCCTACCACCTCAAGGACATGGACAGGAGTAAGATCTGCCATCCTTGGAATGCTCAACACTTGAAAAAAATAATTTCAATAGATTGTAATTCAAGTCATCAATGAATAAAAGTAAAGTGTTATTCTTTCAAATATCTGTCTTAATTTAAGTATATTGATATTGTTTCTTAAACTTAAATTGGGAGTAAGAAAGATAGAGAAATAATCAAAGATTGTTATCAATTCAAAGTCTAAATTTTTGTGAGTTACAACCTAAAATAAAAATAAAGTTGGCAAAGTAAAATGCTTCAAGAAAAGGAAAGCAACGAAAAAGTCACCAAGGCCTCCTGGAGCTACTCCTATTGGAAGTTGGTCGGTTGAGTCCGGCTCGGGCAGGAGCAGTCCTAGCTGGAAGGGCCTGACTTTTTTCAGGCACGCCTTGAAAGATGCAAGAGTCGTAGCAAGCGGCTTGGGCTGGATCACTTGGAAGTACGGATTCGAAGGCTGGCAAGGAAAGGCCGGCGACTTTTTTCGCAGTGCTGGAACAAAGAGACCGAAAAAGAGGAAGGAGGTTGCCATAGCTAACTTCTTCCTGAATTCGGTCTAGAGCCTAGCCAATGGCAGCATTACCAGTGTTGTTCACCAAAATTACGAAAGCAGAAGAGCACTTCACAAGGTTAGCCTAGTAGGCAGCGTTATTCAGTTTCCCTTCAGCAAAAGCCAACTCTCGTTGAAGACGAGCGATAGTGGACAAGTCCTCTTGGCGCATGCGGATAGCAAGACTTCGGGCTGCTTCAGCGGAAGTCCGAAGGTCGACTAAAGTAGCTTGTGAAACTCGCTGAGCTTCTCGAGCCTATGACAACTCCCACTTAAGCTTGTTAGAGCTAGTGGACAAAGAAGAGCGGGTGTGACGCAAGTCTTCAGAAATGTGACAGGAAGTCGAGGTGAAATGCATGAAGGCCTCCAAATACCAAGGTAACAAGTTAGCATTCGGACTGAAATCAATGTGTAGCTATAAAAAGTAGGGGTTGTTATACCCCGTGCATCAAACGGGTCCCTTCCTTCAAAACCTGGAAGACGTCTCTTAGAGGAAAAGAAGTCGAAGAAGATTCCATTTCACTCCACAAGTTGGAGGCTAAGGTCTTCTCCTCCTGCGAGTCCAAAGTAGGACAGTACGACCCTGATAAAAGATAAGAGTCGAATCCAAGGGGAAGGCTACATAAAGGCGTATAAGGCCTGGAAGAGCAAGTTCGGCCAAAGAAGGGGCATGGTCAAATCCAAGGCTGGGTCCGTCAAACTCCGACTCCGACTCAACGTCTAAGTCCTCTGGAACTTCAGGAAAAGGAAGGTCTCTGTCTTCACCAGCTGGAAGAGGGCAATCCTCCGAAGTAAGGTCCACCGTGTCATTGGTGGAAGGCCTAGTGACGGGACGATAAGTCTAGCGGGTTATTACATCAAAGGCGCACCTCAGCGAAGACTCGTAGTCCATAGCGGCTGAACATGGATAAAATGTGTTAGCCTACATTTTCAGTATTCAAAGCATGCAAAATTAAAAGAGCGAGCTGCATAGCTGGAGCGGATCCCTCCTATGAGACGGGCGAGTCCGAATCAGAGTCAGCTGGAATTGCTGAATCTCGAAGAAGGTTGTAAAGCGCCAACGAGTCAGTGGTCAAGTATTGTGCATTGGGAGTGACCTCTTCAGGATAGGTAATAACAACCTCGTAGAACTTCATTACCCGAGAGCAGGGACTTAGCTTCCTGTGCACTAGAAACAACACAAACAACGTAAGTATGGTACCAAAAGATAGATAAACAAAGGCGAAAGAAAGTATATTGTATGTTCCAAAAGCGGTGGGAATTGCCAGCGAAGCTTCGACTCTTGGAGCTGTCCAAGGTCCTCCAGCAAAGAACCACCGTTCTTTCCACCCCTTCTGAAAATTGAGGCACGCCACAAAAGGAGAAAGCTTGCTTATAGAAGTAAGGTAGTAGCCCGCCGTAACGTCGGGAGGCTGACAGAAGAGGGAAAGTGAAAAAAGGTCTCTAGTGCCAAAGGGACCCTCAAAGCCGGTGTAGACCCAGAGAATGTGAACACCAAAGAAGACGTTCCAAGCATTGACAGCTAGCTGTGCTGGAGCCAACCCGACCATACCTAAGAACTCTTGAAGAGAAGGTATAAGGGGTAGCTGAACTCCTCTGTCAAACATGGTGGTGTAAAGGGCCACCTCGCTTGGAGAAGGTCGAGTGTACGTCTCCGAAGCCAGCGGAAGTCAAAGAGTGATCTCGGCAGGAATAAAGTACTGGGTCTAAGGTGATCTAAGTCCTTCTAAGTTAAAACTGACGCGGCCATCTGAGATCCCGATCCTACTGCTAGGGCTTTTCGCCGAGTCCTCTTAAGAAAGAAGGTAGCCCGAAGGTGGAGGGACTCGGTCTCGTAATCAGATGAAGAGTCCATGACTGAAAAAGTAAAGGGTATGCAAATAGCGAAGTTAGGAGAAAAGGTCTCTGAAAAAGAGAGCCTAAGTAACCTAAAAATTTCGAAAAACGGTTAAACAGGCAAGACTTTTATGAAAAGTGCCTAAGTAACCTAAAAATTTGGAAAAACGATTAAACGGGCAAGACTTCTATGAAAAGTGCCTAAGTAACCTAAAAATTTCAAAAAACGGTTAAATGGGCAAGACTTCCATGAAAAGTGCCTAAGTAGCCTAAAATTCGGAAAGGTACACTAACGGGCAAGTCTTTGTAAAAAAGAGCCTAAATCATCCAAAACTTCGGACATACATGCATGGAAGGCTAAAAATCGAAAAAAGTGCCTAAGTAAAACGTGGAACTTTTGCAAATACGCCTAGTCACTAGCATAAAGTCAAAAAGGCAAGGCACGACAGATGCTTTCCAAAATCCAAAACGCAAAGTGAGTCTCCTCCTACACTTTGAAAAATCGAAAATTTCAGCCCAATGAGAGGCAATTTCCTGCCAAATTGGGTAAAAAGGAGGGTGAAGTTTTAGAAGGGAGTTTTTATGGAAAAGATAAGTAATGAAAAATCTCTAAGGGTAAATATTTTCCTTAAAAGAGAAGGTAATTTTTTCTTTGAATATAAATATTATCTTGGAAAAGATATTCTTGGAAATAAGAATATGACCTTGTTAATATTATTGTTCCTAGAATAAACATTTTCCATAACCTTAAAAAGTGTAATTTTTTTGATATTATTTAGGAAAAAAGTATTCTTAAAAAGAATATGGCCTAAGTAAAGTTCAAGAAAAATACTTCCATAAGTTATAAGGAGATGACTCTTTAACATCCCGAAACATTGGAAAAAGTAATTGGCTAAACTACTCTTCAAAATTCGATGATTCTAGAGGCTCGAAAATGAAGAGTGGGGGTAAAGTTATAGGCAAAAATATCCCGAATACTCGGAGATGGTTAGGGCCCCACCGGGGGCTGACCAAGCTAACACCGACCCCCTAGGGGCCGGCCAAATGGAGGCCTTGATCCCTAAGGGGTCGGCCAAGTCCATGCCGACCCCCCGGGGGCCGGCCAAGTCACCGTCAACCCCCCGGGGGTCGGCCAAATGAAGGCCTTGACCCCTAGAGGGTCGTCTAAGTCCATGTCGAACCCCTAGGGGTCGGCCAAGCCACCGCCTACCCCCGGCCAAATTGAGGCTTTGAGCCCCAAGAGTCAGTCGAGTCTGAAGTGACAACTGGATCCGCTGATAATAGTTAGAAGTTACGCCGAGAGGGCCAGGACCCCACTTTAGGGGTAAGCCGTAAGGTGAGAACCCTCAAGGGTTAACCGAGACCAAAGCTGGCCTCTAAGGAGATCGGTTGAGTAGGTCAACCTTAAGAGGGTCGGCCATGGAGGTTAGGACTTTTATGTGGACAAGTCTATCAAGTCCAAATAACATTTAAGAATGTTGCACCTGTTAGATGTAACATCCTGGAGTTACACCAAGAAGGCTAGACCCTCAATTGGTCAACCATGGAGGTGAGGACCTGCAAAGGTTGACTGAGTCCAAGTAACCTCCAAGTCAAGACCATTACACCTCTAATGAGTAATTAGGGATTACGCCAGTATTCAATCTCGGCTTAATGACGGACGTTTGAAACGGTTGACCATTAAGCCACCATTTAGTGAGCGCAATGGTTACAAGTTCAGCTGCTATAAGATGTCAGGTCATTCTCCATTCGAATCCAAGCTAAACTACGTTAATAACCCTTGTAAGTCGTTCTAAGTTCTAAAAGCTACCTCTAAATTACTTTTATAAAACACTTACTGACTTAGGCATCATAGGCCTTGTGGCTCACATCACATCAGTGTGCTAAATTTCTTATTTTTTGTGTACATATAACTATAGGATCATGTGTTCTAATCCTTCGGGCCCAATTATTGAACTAAAAAAATGGTAGAGATAATTGGATAAGGGGGTGTTTGTTGGAATTTTTTTAGTGTTATTTTGAGTGTTTAGAAATGAGGAGTTAGTTTGAGGAGTTAGAGATTTTATGTGTTTGTAAAAGCTTGTTTGTTAAATGGTTTTGTTAGAGGGTTTCTAATGAAATTCTTGTTTGTTTGATGTTTTAGAAAGGGGTTTATAAATGTGGTTATTTGTTTTTATGGTATTTTTGGTGTGATTTTTGAAGTAAGTGCTTGTTTGTTTGATGTTTTTAGTTAAGTAGTTATAAATAAGATTTGTTTGGTTGAAGGTTTTATGTACGTGTTTAATAGCTTGAATTTATTATTTTTTTGTTAGTATTGCAATTTCTTGCATAAACTAGTTTCCGATATTTTCCATTCTACTTCATATATTTGAAATAAATATTTTTGAAGAAGTACGTATACAGAACTGAAGAGCACATTGAATGAAGAAAACATATATGAAGATCGAAGTATGAGTTGTACGTTACATATAAAAATGAACGTGGTACAGTAAGAATGGAAAACGTTATCTCAAGTACTTTGTTCATCATTATAACATTCATAACTAAAAGTACGACATACATTCACAAAAGACAAATATACATAGACAGAAGTGAACATATCAACTCGGCAATATTCAACAACGACCACGCGATGTAATCTCTAAATACAAATTAGTGCAGTGTTGGCCAAGCAACTCTTCTGGCAAAGCTAATAAGTAGTCAACCTTTTCAATGTCAGAGCAGATTTCCCGACACAGAAGTTGCTTCTGCGTTTCAGTAAATTCGTCTAGTTAGGTGACTTTTCGAATGACTTCTGCATTCTGTTGTTGTCTTGGACTCACGAACTTTGTTCTTTGAATCCTCTCAACTTCATCATAGTGTGCTCATTGACGAGAAACCATTTCTTGTATATTCGCTTCGAACGATTCAGCCAGAGCATCAACTTTATCGTGAAAATATGAACTGCTCTCCGGATGCTTCTTTTTACTGCCGCTGGATTGTCTACTTATCCCTTTCCCCCGATTGTCGTCGGACGGCTCGTGTAGATCATCAGGCCGCCCACTTTCTTGAACTGAGTCTGACTACTACACCCTCTTCGAAAAATTTGCGGTAGACACCTGCTACGTCCATCAGCCGCGTCCGAACAAAATACCAAAGCCAGTTGGTCCATGTACGGCAAAGGTCGATTCCACAGTCCTTTTGCATTTGGGTGGCCCTGAGATATGAGGAAACCATCCAGTTACCTTATTACAAATTAGTGAGAATAATATATAACAAACGTAAAAACGTAAACAAATTGTACCTCAACCCAATTGTCAAACATTTGTTTCTCCATTTCAATCATCTTCTTTGCTTCGTTCCAACCTAATCCGCTACCAGTTGGTCCCATCATCTCTTTAGTAGCCATGAAGTGTTGTTTCAGGGCTTTAGTCTTGCACTCAATACTGCAGGAAATGCCTTCTACGTTTGGTTTCCTTGTTTCAAAGTACTTCAACACTTCCTTCGAATATCCTTTTTTGAAGTTACCACATTTTGTGTGGTAAATACCACCTACCAATGAGACAAGAGCATCTACAAGCCGTTGCTCATCTTCAGGTGACCACCGGTGTTGTTGAGCGCCTCGTTTTTCTGCCATCCTAAACATTGCAGAACTTGAAAATTAAAAAAACATTCCTCATATTTGTATGTTATGATTAAGACATACATGTGGAATATATCATACCCAAAAACAGAATGCAATCCTAATGATTTCATTTTATATAGAAACATGAACAGTGCATGTAAAATCACATGCAGTTTAAATGTCTTTCATTACATGTTGTCTCGAACGTTCTTCATTCTTTCTCCTAATCCATCCCTAAATTGTGTCCATCTCTCTGTAACTCTCAGAGATGGTATGTTATCAGTAGCCGACATTGAACTCTCTCCCTACGTCGCAGTAGACTCGACATCCACCTGACTGAATTCGTCCAGTACACCTGGACCCATTTCACGAACGCAGTGGTTATGGAGATACGTGCATGCAGTGACCAACTTGACTTTCACATCAACAAGATAGTGGTCTCGACTACGTAATATTGCCCATCTATTTTTAAGTGATCCGAAATTGCGTTCGATGATGTTTCTTGCTTGTGAGTGTCGCATATTAAAATGCTCTCGTGCGGTACGCGGGTTATTACCAACTCCACGCCATTGTGATAGATGATATCGTTCGCCCCGGTAAGGAGCTAAAAATCCTTCAGCGTTTGGATACCCAGCATCACATAAGTAGTAATAACCTGTACATTGTTAACATTAGTCATTAGACTAGATTTATTAAACGTAATAGTTAATACATCCACAACTTGTTGCAATCCCCACTTTCTGGTACTTTGAAACCATGTTCACTACCAATTGCATCTCTTAAAACTCGCGCATCAGCTGCGGATCCCTCCCAATCGCTGACAACTTAAATGAATTCCCCATTCGGTGAACACGCCGCAAAAATATTGGTCGCTAATGTCCCTTTCCTAGTTCTGTACCTTGGGTTGTTTTTCCCGCCAACATTCACTGGCACGTACGTGCCATCAATCGCTCCCAAGCAATTCTATTCATAATGATGTACATGTGGAACATTGAAATAATCCTTGTTTATATCGACCATGTAATGTTAAGTTCCTAAAACAAGTTTCAAAAGTACTTGAAACCATTTCCATTTCTCGTCTGTACATTCGCTAGTAATAGGTTCCGGCTTTTTCAAAAGAATGTCGTCCAAATTTAATACTGCATCCAGCACCTTGTGGAAATTTTTGGAAACTGTTTCTCTTGACCTTGCGAAGTGCATTGCCACAACACGATTTTTTACATCATGTGCAACAATGTATAGAAACATTGCAACCATCTCAGTGGTCCTAATTTTTTAAGTGGACTGAAGTCCACCTTCCGTTTCTAGTAAGAAACATAATTTCTTCAATGCATCACGGTCCATTCGAGTTAACATATGACACGTAACATCGGAGTTATGAATAGGGTTGTAGTAGTTCACTTGCCTAGTAAATTGCCTTTCGTGGGCTCTACTAGTTTCAGTGATGCTTCACACTCTTTTCGAACGTCTACATTCTTCACGATGCTCTTCGTCCAATTTTTTAAATGTTCTCAGTAAATCCAAAAACAATTCATATGCCATCATAATTTCCATACTACTTTCTACAGTGTACGGTACTTCATCCATTTTTTCTTAAGCTCTACGTATTTCAAAACGGTACGAGTTTGTGAATTTTCAAATAAGCTAGAAGTAGAAACTATAATTAATGGTCTTATGCATATTCGCAAACAAATATAATTGTTTAATTTTGTAGCCTAATTATTTCTTTAATAAAGAAGTATGTAACATTGTTTAGAAACAATAAATAAATATATTTTGTAGTATGTGGTCAAAATGCATTTTCTTTTCTGTTCAATTTTATTGTAAAAAACTTCTGATAAAGTTTAATTTTGCTTCTCTATGATACAAATATATTTTTTTGTTAATACAGTGACATAATTAGAAAGAGGGGAGGTTAATACGTTACAATAGAAGTTGAATTAGGTTGGTTTTGAAGGAAAAAAGGGACTAGCGATAAGCGAAATAAAGGTTTGAAACAGAAACCTTTTAATTAATGGTTTTTTATATCTTTTGTTAATTTGAAACCTTTTAATAAAGGTTTTATTTTTTGACATAAATGGGTTTCAATTATGTATAACAAATTCATTGGGACTTCAAATAATAACCAAAACGACGAAAAAGAAAGAGGCATCTTTGATTGGGAAATGCGTTTATAAATTTAAGATCGATTGGCTTCGTGGTGTAGTTGAAAAAGTAAATGGCAGAAAGGATGTAGATGAGGCTCAAAAACTTTGGATGTTGATAAGCTGATTAACATTGTCGACCTCCTTGTCATTCAATTTACACGGATCTTAATTTCAATTTATTTTGTAATATTTTATATTATAAGTTTGTACATATACCTCATACAAAATACAGATGTAGTTTATATACTTTTGAAATAGTTAATTTAATCCTAAAAATAACATTTTTTTTTAACTGGTCATTTCTTTTTTAAAACAAACATTTACAAGATAATCATAAATAATGAAGAATTACATAATTGACAACGTAAAATTCAGAATACTTGAATAACTATCTCAAAAAAAAAAACATAAAATTCACGTAGGATTTTTTGTTTCGTGAATCATTCACGTTATTGTTGCCAAAGGTAATATATAAACTTACTCATATTCAATATTGTTATTTACAGAACTAGCGGTAAGTGGAGTAATTTTGGTGGTTCATTTTATATGTAATAATTTATATGCAAAAATCCATCTAACTATATGTGGATTAATTTTGTATGGGTATGTATATATTTTCTGCATATTTTAATTATGATCATCCATCTCTTTTGACTGATGGCTATGTCTTTTAGTAATTAAAAATTATGTATAACCCAAAATTGAAAATTGTTTTTTTTACTGATGGAAGAATAGTTGTTGTATTAATTGAAGTTGTCAAACAGACACACACACATTTTTTTTATTGATGGAAGAATAGTTGTTATATAGATGTTATTTTTTTACTACCATGCACATTCAAACATTTTTGGAGCAAAACTTATAAAAAATGTTAAATTATGTATATCATAGTGCAGAGAAGTGTAGACGACTCAAAAATTGACATGCCAAGTTTTTTATCAATTATTCAGAAGATATTGTATTATGAGTATGTGAACTACAAAGAAGCTAAATGAAGATTGGATGTTGGAAAGCCGTTGTTTTAGTTAACAAGAAGCAAACATAGAGCAGGTGTATGAAATACATAATGTATTAAGCATATAAAAAATGTACATAGCAGCCAAATAAGTTGCACAGTCCCGTTACAAAGAAACAAACAAGGTGAATACTGTTTCTGTAAATGGAAATACAAACAGTAAGCATAGTACACACACCTATTCGTACGCTGCCTCTGCAAACGAACTTCTCCGATTGCAATCTCTGTGTAATGAACCCGTGACTATGTTGTCGTAGGTGAAGCTGACATTCCGTGTTATTTGAAATGCAATGAAACAAAATTACATAAGTAAACTAAGTAAACTGTGAAAAAAACAAATCAGAAGGAAAAGGTTGGTGAAGAAACGAAGCTTACCAGAGTGAACCAGTGTGTGCGATTGGAACGATCTGGATGTGCATGTTTTTTTAAACAACCGATGGTGTATATAAAGTTGAAAAAAACAAATAAAAAAACGACTGATTTGACTCAACTGTAGACAGAATGGACAGATAATAAGTTCATTTAAAACTAAAACTTCAGTTCACCAAACGCATTTAAAACTAACCGTTGCATTTAATAATACTAACGTTAATCAGGCAGAAAATGACAATTCAAAGAAAAGAATGCAGGTTAGTGTAGATTCCCAATGTCAAAAAGTATATGCACACACGCTAACCTTAACCTCAACCAGCCTCAGGTTTATGTTTTCGGTTAGTATAGACTGATAATTTGAAAAAAAAAAATTTTGCAGAACAGTACTCAGAAAATGCAACCGGTGAAATCGGGAAACAATATTGCATACTTGAAAACAACATACATAAATGAAAACACAAAAAGTTTAACATGAATAATCAGAAGAAAAAACATTGAGCAGTATAATTAACGATTGGAGGGGCACAACGATCCGGCAAAGGATTGCATAATCCCTACCATGGAACGCTGAATCTGCGACCAATGTTTCATAGAACTCATCATCAGCTGGCCCCTTTGCGCGTTCATGTAGACGACGATGGTGTAAGATAACTTTCGCCGGTGTTCCATGTTACAGAAACTTATGGTATTGCTTTTGTAACATAGAACTTCCCGTCGAAAAATACTTCGCCGGTCATTTACATGAACGCGCGAAAGAGAAATGGGTAGGGACTTTTGTAGAAGAAATTTAGTAGAAAAATGGCTATGAGAACGATGTTCACATTTCGTAAAGGTTCGGTACGTTTGAGAAATTTAATTTCATAAGAAAACAAAAAAATATCTACGACGACTTAATACATTAGATCTAGAAAACAATGTGGAGTATGAATGTTCACGAAATGAACACTGACGATTACAAAACTTTCGGCTGCGATTTCGAAGGACATGAAGAACATGAAGTTCAACATTTCAGAGAGGTAGAGTACATTTGAGAGAATCTAGATTATTAGAAAATGAAAAACTAAATGAAAAATGAAAAAGAAATTGAAGGGTTTGAGACCCCTCATGCCTGCCACGTGCGCGATATTCGGAGAGGCCACAATTAATCAACATGCAATCAAAACGCGTGGCACTTTTGTCGCCCCAAATGGACGGTCCCATCGCTTCGAAAATCGACCGTTCTGAAGTTTTGGAAGCACATCACGTGACATACAACGTCAAATTCGATTCAAATAATTACTGGGCGGGAAGTTGAACAACCTCAGGTTAAAGGGATTACTCAGCGGTAATTTGGATTTTCGAGGGCCCAATTTGAGTGTTTACATGGGGCACTTACGCCCAGATTCCCAAATATTTAATGGGCTTGCAACAAATCCTTTAACAAACAGGTTTTCATAAAACTCAAAATTTAGATTTACCCAAACCTAATTTACAAACTGCCCCTAAGTAATCGGAGGAGTAATTAAATTGTTTGAATAAAGTTGTTTATAGAGTAATTATATAAACTCATTTATATCAGGCTCACAAAAGTGTGAAATAAACCGCGGTCTTTGGGTTATGGGTTGGAATCTGCTCAAAAAAGAAAATTGAATTAAAAAAATAAAAGTATTATTTGGCGATTTCCTGAATGCATACATTTGATTTGCCAGTGGAAGGTCTGTTCTCGTTCTTGGAAAGTTCAGCCATGGGATTCCGCTATGGCTTCATCTTCTGTCTCTTGATTTGTTCATCAGTGGCTTTCAAATCCGACGAGCTTCTCGTAGATGATGACGAGTTTGAAGGGACCCAGCAGATTCAATATACTGATTCCGCTAATATCCGATCCCCAGCGCCTCCAAGCCGTTCGACCTCGACTAGGAGGCGATTTTCTGATCCTGATTCGGATTCTAAGATCCAGTTTCAGCTAGAACACGCATTTGGGGACTCCGATTTTGCTCCTGCTGGCTTCTTTACTGCTCGTCTGAAGACTTCGATCCATGGTGGTCAGGTGGGTCTGTTTATATTATCTTCTTTTACTTGTTTTAGTTCTGTTGTTTCACTTTGAGAAGCTTGGATCGTTTTAGTGGATCAAACTTTAGGGGGACTTAGCTCAGCGTTTCTGATTCTAATCGGATCATTTTCTATGTGATGTGTTTCAAAATGAAGAAGGCATTATAGTTTTTTGTTGTGTACTTTTTTGTTTCCAAATTTAAACAGAAAGGAGAGGATATTGGCAGCCAACTTGAAGGGGGGAGGTCCAGTTAGGGGCTATGTTAATTCTGCACTTTTTTAGGAGCAGCAAATTTGATGGTTTTCCACTGAATTATTTTTCTTTAATGGTTTAGTTCATGTAAAGATGTAGTATGCATCTTGTATTTTATGCTTGTTATCCTTTCAGCTTCCATTGATAGTCTTTAGTATAATCAAATATTTTTCTTATACGTGTGAGTGTCTATGATTCTAGGATTGCTTACGTTCATCACGAGTATTCTCATAGGAAAAATGGCATGACCCTACAACATATGGCTATAAGAAAACTCGTAGGGAATTAATTCATAAGTAGGAGGTCGCCATAAAAATTAATTCCTACACCGCTGAGAACTACGGTCTGGAGGCTCGAACAACATTTTGTGTTTTTGTAGTTGTGATTGGTCTAAGAAACATGAACACTTGTCTTACCACTGAAAGATCTTTGTTACAAAATTCAATCCCGACCTCCTCTAAGCATATGTCGATTTTGTATTCAAGATAACCAACGAAAACTATGAATGATTAACATGAAATCTGATTTTTATGCTTTTAAATTGAAAAATCAGCAAGCACAAAATCTGGAAAATAGAGAAACAAGAGGAAAAATAAACACGAGAACTACGTGGTTCGTTACGTATATCCTACATCCACGAGCACCTAAGGACTAGCCTAGGTGAGGCAATTTTATTAGAGATTGATACAATAAAGTGTCCAATATTCAAGATACAAACAAGATTTTACAAGAAACTAAGAGACTAATAAAATTGTGTTAAGGAAAAATCCAAAAATTACTAAGGAACAAGGAAAAGGAAATAATAATCAACCTTGTTATTGTGTAAATCACTCACTCCTTGATGATCTATGCCTTCCAAGTTGATCCACTGAGAAGATTCACCAAGAACACCTCCAAGAAAAATAAAACCCACCTTGTTTGATACAAGCCCAAGCAAATAAGGTAACAAAAAGCTAAGAACGATCTCCTCTCGGACAAATCGGCGGCGGCACGATGAATCCGGACGGTGGCACGATGTCCCGTGAGCGACGACAGTGGCAAATCTTCCCTCCTTCGGTGGCTGGACGATAGCCGAACCCCTTCCTCTGTTTTGGGAGGGGTTCTCGGCCAAATGGGAGAAAATGGAAGAAGGGGAAAAACAATTTTCCCCCATTTTCTCTTTACCTCTTGTGAAATACCACAAATACCCTTCTTCTCCTTTTATTTTTTCTCAACACAACCTTGCCCCTTCTTGGAATTCCCTCTCTAAAAACCACTAAACACAATTAGAGTTTTAATGCAATATCTCTCTTTAAAAACAAATGAATCAAAAGCTTGATCAATTGGTTAGTGAAGCCACATATATATAGTAATTAGCAATAAGCGCAAAATGGGATAAATGAGTGTGACCACATTAGATTAGGCTAGATGGTTTTAAAACCTCTCAACTGATTCAAGTAACTAATCACACAAAACTATAATTAGTTAGTGACTAAACTAATTAAACATATTAACTATGTATTATTAAATTGATGTATACTATTAGTGATTTAGTTATTTCAATAACCCAAGATTAATGTGTAGGCCATATATTAACAGTCTTCTATCTTCGCTAGCAAGTCTCTCATCATCGACTACTCAACCCCAAAAATATTGACCTACAAATCTAGCCCATCTTCACATACTTTTCTCATTGTTTCCTTTGGTATGGACAATCTTATGACTTGTAAACACTTGATTTTTCCTTGTTTTTACTCCGTGTTTGACCACTATTTTCGGCTTCCTCCCCCTTGTTCTTTGTTTCGGTAGGTAGCGTAACACTTTTACCAATCAATGAAAATGTTTTTCTTTCCTATAAAAGAAACATTTTGGCTCCCCAAGGCCATCTTCACCAGGGGCCAATTTATGAATCATGTTTTAAGAGACTATGAGCCTGAGGCTAACACCTTGTGGTTCACCTCAAGGCGAGGCTCCAACTTTCAACCTTGATTCTTATGCCTCTATGATAGCGGCATAGCGCATTGGGACTTTAAATTCCTACGCCTCATAGAATAACTAGAAGAATGGTATTTTTTTTTCATTCTTTAAATATATGGGTTGAACCATAATGATATGAATTATTACTATTACTACATACACTTTGAGACGTTAGAGGACTTGGTTCATGATCTCATTCTTAGACTTTGCTTAAGTCATCCATTTAGATCACATTTTTTCTCTTATTAATTCTTTTGTTAGAAAGACAGATAATTGTTTTAGAACTGTCAATTTGATTTGGATCATTTATTGGCTAATTTTCCTCGCGTATCTTCGTTTGGAATTCTTTGTTATACTCACTATAGGTGCTTGGAGAGTTTACTTATGTTTCATTCATCAATGGAATTGTTTCTTATTCCAAAAAAATCAATCCTATTAGTGATAGTCGAGTTAGGTGAAAACTGTTGGTCTGATGTTTTATGTATTTTTACGTAAGTATTATGTTTTACCAGACATGTTTACCCAATTTTAATAGTTTTATAATGTTATAATTAAAATTGAGACTTACACTTCACGGTGCCTCAACTTACGCTTCATAGTGCCTCAACTTAGGCTTCATAGTGCCTTGACTTATGCCTCGCCTTGTCAAGAAAAAACCTTGAGGCTGTGTTTAGCCTGTTAAAACATTGTTTATGATGGTTAGTATAAATCGTTTATCCAAAATACTCTTTCTTCTTCTGTATATCAACAGAAGTAATAATATTGTCCTTTAGTTTCTTTTTTTTTATGCTATAATTCAGCAATTCATTACTCTTTATATTTAAGACTTGTGTACAATAATTCTAGAATTGGAGACTTTGCCAGCTCTCCTTATCCTTAGCGTCCAAGCTAATTTTCTATTACATATGTTCTATTGACGTACTTCATTCCTTTGATAGTCACTTACAAAGCTTCGGTTTTCAAGGAATGATTTTACTGAAGAGGATAGGAAGAAGTTCACGGTAACAACTCTCTTATGCCTCGGCCATTTATTTTTATTTATTGCCCGTGCAATTCTGAAAATATAGTTTGAACTTTGATGTTCCTTTTAATTTTAAATTTATTTCTTAATTTTGTTATTTGTTTGTGTAGACCTTGTTGCAAGAAGATGGTCTTTACAGTGTAAGATTGGCAACAAATGTTTTGAAGTCAGTGGGAGAGAGCTATGTTTACTCATCAGTGAAAGCAGTAAGTTAATTGCAGATTATTAATCATAGCTTACCCTGGTGTGATGTCTATGCAAGAGTAGATTATGGTGGTAACAATCCATTACAATCCTAGAGGCTAGAGGTATTTGTTTGGCTGTTTTATAGAGCTATTAAAAATGAGCTTTTTTAATCCTTCCTTAAACATCTCATCCAATGAGTTATTTCTACAATTTCTCAATCAAAAACCCTCAAAATAAACCCTGATTTCTAATCACTCAAAGTAATCACTCCACAATTATTCATCCAAGCACCCTCTTAGGGGTCATAGTCATAGCCATAGGTTATAAACCTTGGGATTTTTTATTTGGGTTGCTTGAGTTTCCTGAAAACAATTTTTTTGTGTTAATTCATAGCATCTACTTTTTAACCTCGCAGTTGGGGTTGTACATTTTCTTTTAATATGAAACAGATATTTCACAAAAGAGGACACGACTTATAGCATATAAATGTACGAAATCTTGTGGTTTCTCACAACTTATAGCATATATCCTGGTCTTTATTTTTTGATTTCATGTGCCTGTTTTTAGAATGGAAGGTCGTATTTAACACTAAGGGGGTGTTTGGGGGCAAAGGAATGAAATGGGAAGAATGAGAAAGAGGATGGGCCACCGAGAATCATTATCTCCATTATCGCAGTTCACATATCACATTTTTATTCTCCTCCTAACCACTTTCTATTTTTCTCATAATTACTTTTTATTCTGCTCGTAACTATTTCAATTTCATCATATTCATTATTTTATTTTCTTCATAATCATTCTCATCATCTCAAGTACAAATAATCATTCTCTCTATAATCATTTTCTTTCTTGTTCTCCCCTAATTCTCATCCCCTATAAACATTTTCATTCTCCTTACCTCAAACACTCCCTAAGTTTTTATTTTATAATTTCAGAGATGTCTACCACGAGGAGAGTTGGATGAACATTTTGTGATACACATGGTAAGTCTCAGCATCAAGTAAATTGATACTTGTATCTTTATGTTATGAAAACGAAAACAACAATCAAACGAAAACAATAATCAAAGAAAGCTGTTGAAAAAAAACGTGAGACAAAACACGATGATTTATGTGGTTTACTAATGGTGTGTTAGCTACGTCCACAGGCCGAGGAGAGAACTGTCTTATTAGATGAAGAAAATACAAATATATAATGTCGATCAAATGGGCTTATGATTTTAAGAGAGTTAATATAGTGCATCCTCATAAAACTCTATTACAAAATATAACCCAATATACATAAAAGCCTACTATGAAAACATAAACCCAATTACATATTTTGTAGAGGTCAAGGGCATTGCCCCTGAGCCCCCACCAGGCGATTCGTCCGTGGACCCTAATTCATTGATCGGACAGCGAGACTCCCGACTAAGTAATTGTGGGGTATCATAGTTCTAGGCATATCTCACACTTTCTGTCAAGTCTTTTATAATAGCAAAGCAGTTGCAAAGCATTTCAGCTTCAACTATTTGATGCCGATTTAACTTCCAGAACATTTGAACGTGTTATAAAAATACTCCAGTGAACTAACTTGCTATGGATCTCTTTTGTTTGTACGTTGAAGCAGATTTGAAGCTTAAAAATGGACCAAGTATAGGGGTTTTACCCATTTTCAGATTATGGTCAGTTAAGAGGGCTTTGAAATATATTGTCAAGATGGAATTTGACATTATAAAGAGGAAATGAATATGCACTATCTTGTATCTTCTAACTTTTCACTTTTGATTGGGTCATAACTTGTAATTTATTATTTCAATAGCTTAGGCTAGTAGTCGAGAGAAGTGGTACTGGTTGGATTTTGCTGTGATCTTAGAATTTTATCTCCAAAGATAACACTTATTTCTTTCTTTCAAGTAAAGACATTCAGTTTCATGTGTCTAAATACACTTCTAAATGCCAACAAGAGTTGTAGCTCTGCGTCATCAATATGTATCTATGACCAATAGGTCATGGGTTTAGTCATGAGTTCGAATCTGCACACCCCCGATTGTAGAATAAAAAAAAACATTTCTAAATGCATCATATTTGGAAGGATCTCCTGGTCCTTAATTTCTCATTGGATGCTAAGTTGCATCTTGTGCTGTTTTGCATTCAGGATGGTGTTAATATTTTGGCTGTTAATTATGGCACCCCTGGTGCTTGCCCTTTTCCACGGCAACTGAAACTTGTAAGTTTTCCTTTGCCTTATAATTGGTTTTGTATCCTGTTGAAAACTATAGAATCTTTCCAGGTATTGATAATTTAAGGGATAATCCGAATTTATAGTTGCTGAACCAGATTAAGAGTTACCAATAATTTGTGACTTATGAGACTAGGAAATCCATTTCATTCAGTGCCCGGTTGTACTTTATCCCTCTCCTCATGATGAAACTTCAGGGCCATTAAAATAATAAAATGATCCTAGGTATAGAGAGGCATTTTGGTAGGAGTTGATTAGCCTTTTGGGGCTGTGAGCCTGGTTGGTGTCTCACTGAGAATTATCATGTTCCTTGGTTCACTATAGAAATTGCATTTAAGAGCTGATAGACTTAATTCATACATAGTATATAGGATTCACGGTTATCATCTGATGACATGTCACTACTTTGTGAAACAAGCTTAATCTGAATCAAAAAGATTAAGATAGCAAATAAGATTTTTCAAAAAAAAAAAAAAAGAGAGAAAATAAGAGAGATGATTATGATTTTTAGTTTATGTTCTTAAACTGTGTTTTTGTATTTGGTTTGTTACTTTCCATCACTAATATTCTTGCGGTTGTTCTTTCCTTCAGCCTTCAATATGGTCTTTTAACTCTTTCACATTTTTGAAGAGTGGCGAGCTGGCTCCGAGGTAAAGTGCATTTTTTTCATTTCCCCGCCCTTTATTTTCATTTGTGGAGACTAAATTTATTAGCTTTCCGGACACTTTGATGCAACTGTATATATAATCAGTGTTTTCTAAGTGCAAGACACAATACAAGGCGACACTTTCTTTGATCGCCTCAAGGTGAGAGGCGATAAAAAGTCGAAGCCCGAGTGAAACAAGGCGTACTGATAAATGCATGATTAAAAAGTATATATAGATAATAAGTTATTTAAAAAAAACATATTCTTACATTCATAAAACTTCAACTCCATACAAAATAATACTAAAAAGTATAAAGCCTATCCACAAAAAATTAACATTAAATATTAAATATTAAACCATCATCTGCTATGCCTAAGTCTATGACATTACAAAACTTAGATAAACAAATGTTTCTTTTTTAAATATTAAGTTTTATTTTTTAAAACATTTGATGAATAGTCCTTGACTCCTTGATATTTTCTAAAAATAGTTGAATGGCCCATTTAAACATTTTGCCATCTTCTTCTTAAAATAATTAAATCTGTAACTACAAATATGTAAAATAAATTTAACTTCAAAGTAAAAAAATAATTATATTGGCACGTCAAAAGAGAAATATGTACATCAAAATTTAAACTATAAAAATGCTTTTTAAAATATTAATTTTTATCTTTTAAAATATTATTATATTATTTAAATAATCTTCAATATTTTCAAATAAAAAAATAATACTTATCGAATAGTACAAAAGTAAAAAGCTTTAAATGACATGTCACTTAGGGCCCGTTTGGGGCGCCGGGTTGGGCCAGGAAGGGTTCCCAACCCGGCGTTTGGCCCGCCGGGTTCTTAACTCGCCCCAAAACGGCGCGTGTGGGCCACGTGTCACGGTCATGCTTGTCCAGTGCGTGTTGCACATGGCCGCATGAACCTCTCTACCCCTTTTCATCATGCTTTTA
>JBBMEG010000005.1:4058261-4099595 GCA_037832605.1 Cyclanthera cordifolia | reverse complement strand
GTGTGTGTGTGTGTGTGTGTGTGTGTGTGTGTGTGTGTGTGTGTGTGTGTGTGTGTGTGTGTGTGTGTGTGTGTGGGGATTTTTCATATTGATTTTGTACCAAAAAAAGGGAATTTTTTTTTTTACAAAAACTGATTCAATCAACTTTGTGTATAACTTTGATTTATACACATACGGACTTTAATCATGTGAAATTTGAAATTGATAGATTTCAATCAAAAATAGAAAGATTTATTAGCTCCCTTAATTCTAGCCAAGAAAAGCAATAGCATTAGTCTATGCTTAATCATTAAATGTTATGGGTTCGAGTTCCTCGTTTCATTTGTTGTAGAATTAAAAAAAAACTTTTTTTTAAAGTTGGAATCCCTTCAAGGTTCTAGGTTCGAACCCCATATTTTATATTAATTTGTAAATATCTCTCGTGTCTACATTACTTCGATGTATCGCAATGTCTAGTCTAAAGATGGACGTGATTACCTCAAATGTGGTAGAGCAAAACTCTGATTTCTCGATTTAAAAAAAAAAAAACTTTAATAATCACGAAAAATATGTTAGAGATTCTTCCATTGTCACTTATTGAAAGTATGAAAAAAGTTCACACAACGGTTAGAAAATCGTACGAATCAATTCTCTTATTTATCTAATATAGTATCATAATTCATAATTTTTAATTCAACATCAAATTGGAGGAGATTTGAAATTGTGATCTCTTGACCACTAACGCATAAAGTCAATTGTTTATATTTGAGCATTTCTTGATATACCCTTTTCTCCCTAATGTGTGGATTGAATTTTGGATTCCTATTCCTTCGGAATGAAGGACAATGGGCCATTGGGCTTTTTCTTACCTAATTCATACATTACCCATTTCAGGCCCAACATAACTTTATACACCGGAAAACTGCGAGCATACATTTCCAATTAAAAAAACAGTTTTTGAAAAACTGACGAAAATCGCTTTCTAAATAATGCTCAAAACGTTTTCGTTTTCAAGAGTTTTAAGTCTTGTAAATGCATAATTTAAAAATTTATATCCATCGTTTTATTTATTTTATTTTTTTAATTTTAAAATAAAATTAAATGCAACCTATATTGCACTATATAATAGATATTAATATGACCTAAATATTTCTTCGCTTATCGATCGTAAATTTTGAATAATTAATTTGCAATTTTACGATGAAAATTTGTACTTGATTATTTTGTTTTATTAAAAATAAACTTTTATAATCAATTTTAAAAAATATTATAATTTTTTTTATTATCATTCAAAATAATATCTCATTTCTTATCGTAGTCATAATTAATACATAATTTTGCAAATAAATAGCTCGGCAAGTATAGCTAGGTTGAATTATGACGTCATTCTAGGAAAGCGTCTTAAGTTTATTTTTTATTTTAGTATTTAGTTGGTTATTTTCCAGATTAAAAAAAAAAAAAAAATTATTTTCCTTAATTGAAAGTTGGATATTTTAATTTTGAAATTCAGTCGATAAGGCGGACGAGCCAGTCAACCGGAAGCCAAAAGAGCTCATCGGAGAGGGCAGTCAGTCACCGGAATGGCTTTCCAAATCTGCCATTTGCCGTCCACCTTCTTCACCGACCATCATTCTCTCAATTTTCATCGCAGTACAATTCTCTGTAACTCCTGTCACTATTTCAAGCTTAATCCCATACCTCGCCGCTCAAAAACATTCCTCCAAATTACCAATGTCTCGCTACAGGAATACGCTCCTCAAGAAACCAAGATTAGCTCCTCAGATGATGTTATCTCGAAATTCCCAGATGGGAAATCTGATTCCTCGTCGAAAAGTTCCGCTTGGGTCAATCCCAGAAGCCCTAGAGCTTCGAAACTTCGGAGGAAGTCGTACGAAGAAAGGTATGCATCTCTTACGAAAGTATCGGAGTCTTTGGATTCTTGTAATCCATGTGAGGAAGATGTTCTTGATGTATTGAAAGTTCTAGGTAATAATATTTTAGAAAAGGATGCTGTTGTAGTGCTGAATAACACGTCGAATTCCCAAACTGCGTTGCTTGCTCTTCGCTACTTTCAGGAGGTATTGAAATCAAGTAAAGAGGCGATTCTTTTCAATGTGACGCTGAAGGTGTTTAGGAAGAGCAGAGATTTGGAGGGTGCAGAGAAACTGTTCGACGAAATGCTTAAGAGTGGAGTTAAGCCTGATAATGTTACATTTTCTACAATTATTACTTGTGCTAGGTTGTGTTCGTTGCCTAATAAGGCTGTTGAGTGGTTTGAGAAGATGCCTAATTTTGATTGTAATCCTGATGATGTCACTTACTCTGCTATGATTGATGCTTATGGACGTGCTGGTAATGTTGACCTGGCTTTTAGCTTGTATGATCGTGCAAGAACGGAAAATTGGCGTCTTGATCCCTCAACATTCTCGACGTTGATCAAAATTCATGGAGTGGCTGGAAACTATGATGGGTGCTTGAATGTGTATGAAGAAATGAAAGCTAAAGGCATTAAGCCAAATTTGGTGATATATAACAGCTTGCTTGATGCCATGGGTAGGGCTAAAAGACCCTGGCAAGTCAAGACCATTTACAAAGAGATGATTAAAAATGGATTTTCGCCAAGTTGGGCAACTTATGCTTCTCTTTTACGCGCCTATGGAAGAGCCAGATATAGTGAAGATGCTCTACTTGTGTACAAGGAGATGAAGGAAAAGGGACTGCAGTTAAATGTAATTCTATACAATACACTTATAGCTATGTGTGCTGATGTTGGCTACGTTAATGAGGCTGTTGAAATTTTTGAAGATATGAAGAGCTCTGGGACTTGCTCCCCTGACAGTTGGACTTTTTCTTCCATGATAACCATACATTCCTGCAGTGGAAAAGTATCAGAGGCAGAGGACATGTTGAATGAGATGGTGGCATCCGGTTTCGACCCTAACATATTTGTCTTGACATCGATAATCCAGTGTTATGGGAAAGCCAAACATGTTGATAATGTAGTGAGAACATTCAACCGAATGATAGATTTGGGATTAACTCCAGACGATCGATTCTGTGGCTGTCTTCTCAATGTCATTACTCAGACGCCAACAGAGGAACTTAATAAGCTGATTGATTGTATTGAGAGAGCTAATCCAAAACTCGGTTTTGTGGTTAGACTTTTGCTAGGGGAACAAGACAAAGAAGGAAATTTCAGGACTGAAGCTTCGGAATTACTTAGTGTTGTTAATGCTGATGTGAGAAAAGCCTATTGCAATTGCTTAATTGATCTCAGTGTGAATTTAGATCTTTTGGATAAGGCATGTGAACTACTGGATTTGGGGCTAACGCTTCAAATATATACAGATTTGCAGTCCAGGTCTCCTACTCAGTGGTCTCTACATCTTAAGGGTCTTTCCCTCGGGGCTGCTCTCACCGCTTTGCATGTTTGGATAAATGACTTAACAAAGTTACTTGTATCCGGGGAGGAATTTCCACCATTACTTGGAATAAATACTGGACATGGAAAACACAAATATTCAGATAAGGGTTTGGCAAGTGTCTTTGAATCACATTTAAAGGAATTAAATGCTCCATTCCATGAGGCTCCAGATAAGGTTGGGTGGTTTTTGACAACTAAAGTGGCAGCAAAATCCTGGTTGGAGTCTAGAGGTTCACCTGAATTAGTTTCAGCATAGGTTGTTCCTGAAAGGTCCCTTAATATCTGCAGTGTTAACTTTTAGTTAATTTTTTTTTTTTCTTTAATCTGCCTTATATGTCTCTTGAATTTTATTCTAAAGGATGCAATGAAGAGTCCTGCTATCATCATTCTTTTTGTTGTATTAGAGCTCGTTGGAATGTCGGTTCGATATTCAAACACACTAATTTTCTTGTTTACTGTTAAATTATTAATTTCTGTATAGTATTTTTTTTGTCCCTGGTTGGTACGCTCAATTTTCAATCTTTATAATTTATGAAAGATTGGTTTTCTATATCAGAAGACATTTGAAATGTTTACTGGACTCCATGATTATCCTGCCTAAGGGAGGTGATAGAAATGAAAAGTGAACGATCAAGTTTAACTCTGCTTGGAGAAGTACCAAATTCATTTTGTATTTTAGGAAGAGAATGTCTGTGAGTGCATCATGTATGTATGTGGGGTCCAACTTTGTAGTAACAGAAATGTTACTTCGGATTAGGGGATAACTAACGAGTGGAGTCGGGAGGGAAGGTAGAATATTTTGTCACCAGGCTGTGGCTTTGATATTTTTTAGGATTAGAAGAGTTAAGGCCTCTTGCAGAGTTGAAGATATTAACGAATAGGCTCAAGTCCTAACGAATTTGGTATACTGGAGATAAAGAAGTGGATAGTAGGTTTGAAGGAGTGGATTAGGAATGGTGGAGGAAGTTCATAGTATACTGGAGATAAAGAAGTCGATAGTGACTTTGATGAAGAGGTTGGATTTTACCAAGAAGAGATGGAGAAGACTATCTTTCAAGATGCACTGAGAGTAATTTGTTCTAGGGATCAAGGAATTGAAAATATGAAATTTCTCGAAAGGTTCCTGTAGTATTAGAAAAATTAGAGAAATTATTGGAGAACTCCACAATGAGGGTTGAAGTTTTGCTTTGGTTGATGTATGACAGAAATTGTAGATGCAACTTATTTTTGTATCCAACCATTATTAGGAGAAATGAATTTTATGGATGTGTTCGGGGGAAGAGAAATAAGAATGATTATGGGAGGAATGAAAATTAGGGAGACAATAGGAAAGAGAATGATTATTTGTGTTTGGGGTGAAGGGAATATTGATGAAGAAAATAGAATAATAGGTATGATATGAGTGAAAATAGTTATGAGGAGAAAAAACGTTGTTATGAGAAGAATAAAAAGTAGTTAGGACTTAAGAGGAGAATAAAAAGGTGATTTTCGGAAAACGTGATTATGGGAGAAATAATTGTCGGTGACCCAAACACCCAAGACAAAACATTCTAAAAAGGACCCGTGATGGTTCGTGAAGATAGTCTTCACTCTTAGAAGCGCTTAAAGGCAAGTAGTTAACGTGGCTGGGTTGTAGGGGATGTAGGAGAATGCCGGGGTCCAAAGGGGCCAGATCCAGATTCCAAGATCTCATCCGAAGCCTAGCTACAGGTGTTACAGTTTCATGGAGCAATTGATTGACTTTTAAATTTTCAAATATTATTATCAAACCCTTCAAAGAACTAGAGTTATTTATATAAGTCAATTCCCTCTGGTAGTCATTCTTTCCAAAGTATCTTCTGTTTTCCCTTTATTTTGTCCACTTTGTTAAATGCTGAGGAGATGTATTTGGCAGACCAAAAACAGAATGTCAAAAGTCATTGACATTTAATCATTTGATATTTTTAAAAATAATTTTTCAGTCTGAACTCTTTGGTAGTGCACATAACATGGTACTGTCTGCTAATTTCTTATCTTTAACTCTCAATTTAAGTCGTTGGCTGTGTATATTATATTCATACAGGTTGTGAAGAAGCAGTGTTATGGTTGGCACGTTCTGTTTCCTCCCAATGGAAGATCATCTCAAACCCACGTGCTATATATACATTCATAAGACTTCCCATTTCTTCTCCATTCATCGACAAATGGGAAACTGCATCGCCTTGTCTTGCGTTCAGTCGAAACCGAGTAAGTTAAAAGCACTCGGAAAAGCCACCGAACAAGGTAATGGCCCTCATCTCCAAGAATTAACTTTGGCAACCAGAATCAGCCTCCACGTTGGTGAGGTTCAGAATGTTGTTCCATGCCTGAAAGAGCTCGAACATCTTCTCGTTTCCTTGGAGACGGCGGTGTACTCGGGTGAAGCTGGGGCAAGGAAGGTGAAAATTGTTGTTACTAGGGAACAATTTAAGTTAATGTTGGCTAAGGCAAAGAAGATGCAATCTGAGCGTGGATTGTTGAGTTATACAGGTTCCGGTAGAGGGAGTCGAAAATGGCGACCGACGCTGTCACCAATCTCGGAGGAACAAGGTTTTTGAATTGTGTCTTGGGGGCAAAATTTGTATAGCTTACAAGGTTTTGTAGAAGTTGCAAATGTTTCTGCTTGGCTACGTATGACTGCAGTATTTGTGGTTGTATACCAGTTGTATTTATGGCACCAGCAGAAAACTTCGAGTTCTTTTTTGGGGTTTTTTTTTTTTTTTGAAAAGCACATTAGCTTTACGAATAGAAAGAATCTTATACTTGTAAATATTGTTGTAGTATTATTTTATTTTGATCTTGAATATATATACAGAAAAGATGGGTGGCATGTTGGTAGCAATCTAATTTAGCCTCACAGTTATGAATTTGATCTTGAAAATTGATATTTGACTCTCGTATTATTTGAGAGCATGTGTCTGATGGTTTTAATTAGTGCAATAATTAGTCTTTCTTCGATACAAATTCAATTCGAACATGTAGAATCTTCAAGCAATACAGTCTTCAATAGTGTTACAACAATCTTCAATCAGTGCAACCGATAGTTTTAATCAATTGGAATATGCAAAAAAAAGAAGAAAAAGAAAGAGTGTTATAATTAAAATAGACAACTTTATAAATATCTCAAACATTGCATTGTCTAATATAAAACTTGTAATTTAACCAATCACTTCAAAATAATTAAAATTGAATATTGCATTAAGCAACTCTTTTTAGAATTCGTCTCTCCACTCAACAACACTTAATATTCCTCAAAATCCTATTGTATCAATTTTTAATAAAATCTAATTCCCTTTGATGAAATTAATTAATCTACACCGACAACATTAATCTTCACCACTCACATGGTTTAATACCTTACCATTCAATAGTGATTTTTCTTTTTCCACTATCCAAACAAACTTTGGGGGAAGAATAAGATTACTAGGGTTATACTAGAAGATGTTGCTACAACTCTACTTTTATTGTTTTGGATGTTGTTAGAGCGAGCATAACCCAATCGATAGACATCTAAATGCAAGAATGATCACGAGATCTGTGGTTCAAATCCCTACATTCATGTACTAAAATTAAAAAATAAAAATAAAAATTCAATGATCAAGATCAGATTACGTATTTAAATTCTTCACCTCAATTTATTATTAAAAGAAAAAAAACCCAGAAAATCTCATATATTTATTAGGGTAAAATCTAAGTTTAGTTTATATGGTTAGTAAAAAAAGTTAAAATTTAGTTTCTATAGTTTAAAAAATGTAGACTTAAGTCCTTGTGGTTTAGAGAAATCTATAATTTAATCTCTAATATTTGATAAAATCTAGAAAATAGTTTATATAATTAGTAATTATTGGTTAATAAAATATGTAGAAGTTAATTATTTATGTATTTAATGACGAGAGTGTGAGATAAGTAATAAATTGAACAAAAAAAAAATAATATTATTCATATATCAGAAGTTTCTTAATTCGCATAACACATACACTATTTTTTAATTTTATCAAACGATAGAGATTAAATTTTATTTTTTGAAATTATAAATACTTAATTTCTATATTTAAACAATAGAAACTAAATTGAAGATTTTTAAATTTTAAGAATTAAAATTTTAATTTTCTTGGGATCATAACAGCTAAATTTATAATTTACTTTGTCAAATCTTGGTGGACATAAGCTTTGGAATTCAAAAGCAGAATAATCAGATCCATTATTATTCTGATTGGTTCTTTGATAGAGCAGAGGATTATAAAAAAAAAAATGAAGAAAGAAAGAAAGAAAAGATGCCATTCATTAATCATATGGAAAAAAAAAAAAAAAAAAACCCATCAGTTTTAAGGAGTGTTTGGATGTTGGAGGAGAAGAGAGGAGAGGAAGATGAAAAAGAAGAGAAAACAAAACGACTTGAGAATATGAAATATTTATTTAGGAATTTGTGTTTTAGAAAAGCGAGATCGTAATAACTTGTTTATTAAATTTTTGTTCGAAACCGAAGATATTTATTTTTAGATGAAATTTCATATAAAATTTGATTTAGTGTTTGATGAGACGTTGAAGACAAATTGATGAGAGATTGAAGAAGAATCGAAGAGACATTGTGATATTTTAGAAACAAATAAGGAGTTCAACTCATCTTCCTCTCCTCCAAAACCAAACACTCCCTAAAGGAAACAGAGGTAAAACCGACCAACGGAGCAAACGGACAACAATCTCACGAAGCATCCTCGTCCTCACGTTTCGGTTTGTTTTCTATGCAAAGGGCAATTCAGTATTTTCACAACATATTCTATTGAAAACCATGGCATCTAGGAAAAGATAAGTAGCTGATGATCCAAGCAAAGTTTTGAGGACTTTTGGTAACTCATGATCAGCAGTAATGCTGCAAACACATAATGTCTTGTGTCACTTATAAATACCATTTTTACAAGATAAAAAAAACTCATAGCCAATTCTCTTTCTTTTATCTCCATGGACATTCAAGTCATTCAGACAAAGATTCTCCAACACAAAGACCAGATCACTGTTGTAGCAGCAGTTTCAGCGATTCTGTCGTTGTTCGTTTACGCCGCTCCTTGGTTTCTAAGCGTTCTAGCATTCTTTTCGCCTCTCTTTCTCTCCACGGCCGTACTCTTGGTGCTCATGACCGCCTTTGGAGGAGGCTTCCATGTCCGAACCGAAGGCGGTCATGGCGTAAGAGCAGGTGAAAGGATCCTAGCTTATGTAGCAGGTCGACCTGAATACGCTGAATACCATTATAAGTATCGATGAGAGATTGTTCGTCGCTTGTTCATCGAGATTTTGACAAGGATGACTCGAAATTCGTCTATGTTTGCTCGCTTTTGTATATTAAACTAACAAAGAACTTGTGTGATACACACATGTATTCAACTCTAAAATGGTCGTGTAGTAGTTGAGTACTTTGGATATTTAAGTGACGAGCATAATATTACTCTGTCGTCTTTTTCTTCATATTCGTGAGTGTCTAGGCAACTTACCAACACGGCTAACCTTAACTATTATTAGTAGATTGATTCTCTAACCCTAAAACATATTTGACCATCAAGAAAATCCATAAACAAAATTGTTGTTATGAATTGAACTCATAACTTTTAGATCAATCCATGATGATTGGGTAAAATATTACGAATTTGAATTGCTCAGAGTGAAATTAAATGTACTAACCAAGTGGACAAATTAAGGCTTGTTAGCCACGATCAGAAAAAGTATGCTAACATTAATTTATTTTTATTTTTCTTCTTTTATTACTTCTCTATTTTTTTGTTTGTCATAGCCAAACATGTTCATATATAGTAATTTTTCAATTAAAAAAAAATGATGATACTAATCTTTCTTAGTTTAATAATAATGGAGATAGAGATTCAAACTCATAATTTTAAATTAAGAAAAAAAACATACATATGCCGGTTTAACTACTCGAAACTAGTGAAAGTTATCCTCCTTAGGTATCAAAATTAATGGCAGTACTATTAAGGTTATGTTTGCTTTTGATAACAGAGGAATCATTAATCCTCAAAAATCATTCGTTTATATTTGGTAATAAATAATCACTCTTAACCACTGTATCTAATCCTCTATCAAACTACTCTATCAAATTCTTACCCGGTTTTGATCCCTCTAATTCCCTTCTTTTTTTTCCAAATCTTCTTCAATTCCATCCTCCTCTAATTCACCTCCATTAATTTCTTCAATTTCTTGATTTTGCCCTTCAAGGGCATCATCAATGTATAAGGATAGGAATTAAATGAACATGTTTCTAAAGAAGAAGAGAAGAAGAAGAATCTTGAATGGCAGAGCAAGTGGCAATGAAGAACATGTCCTTTCTCTCAATGACATGGTTTAGGAGAGAGAAAAGGAAAGTGGAGAGGGAAGAGAGAGACAATCACACACAAACTGACACAATAAATTTCACCTTCCTTTTCAAGAATATCTCAACTAATTTGCTGCTATTATTATTATTATTATTATTATTGCTTCTCCAATTTCCAATTCTACCCTCAAGACTCAAACTTTCCTTTTAATCTAAATCTTTGGCTTCTGGGTTTTCTTCCATTTTCAAACAGTACCTCAAAAATCACTTTCTTTTTTTCTTTTTTTTTTTGAAAAAACAGATTTTGATTTGGGTTTTGGTTTTGGTTTTTGGTTTTTGGTTTTTGGTTTTGGTTTCTGTGAAATACACAACTTGTAAAGCTTGAGGTTTCATATTCTGTGGCATTTATACTGGTCCTTAAAAGCTATGCCATTTGCTCATGCTTGTGGATGTGAGTTGATATGGCGAAATGACGAAAATGACCCTTCTGATCAGTTGGGAGGTATAAGAAGGAGAAGGGTATTTTGGGGCATAGAAAAATTATGTGGGAAATGAAGAAAAAAAAAGAGAAAAAAGAGAGACACAGGGCTGGAAGCTTCTGGGTTTTGCCATTTTGTTTTGTTTTTTGTTTTTTGTTTTATTTTTTAAACACTTGATTTGGATAATAACATGAAATTAGTGATTAAATTAGGGGATTGGGAAGAAAGAAAATAAGGAAAAGTGTCAAAGGTAGGGTGTGTTTGTTGCAGGAGTTAATAGTAATCTTAGTTCGTAGATTAATACTAGCAGTAGTTGAGTAATTAAGTACGTATTTGAAAATTGATGTTATTAATGGTTGTTTGTAATGTCAAATTTGATTGAGTATTTTGATAGAAAATTTGATAAGTAGTTAAAAAAGGTTATTTACTATTAAATCCAGACGAGTAGTTTTTGAACAATAGTGGTTAACCACTTTTCTTCTACAAAATACAAACATAGCCTCAAAGATGTTTGGATTGAGATTTTAACAATATTTATAATTAGTATTTAGAATGAATATTTATTTTGAGTATTTAGAAGTAATGATTGCAGTCAAATACTTGTTTGGATGTAATTTTTAAGAGTATATAAAATTATACATAATGATTAGTAACGATTGTATTAAAAAATTTGTTTAATTATAGTTTTAAACAGTATTTAAAATTAATATTTATGATGAAATTTTTATTTTGAATAATTTACAAAGTAATAATTACGTCAAAAACTTGTTTTGATAGAATTTTTAAAGTATTAAAATTAGTTTTTAGAATTATGGTTTATTTTAAATATTATAAATAATGATAGCAATCAAAAATTCATTTGAAATTAATTTTTAAAAAAATACTAATTTGAAATTTTAGTCGAAAATCTTATCCAATCTGTTAGAATTTATTTGAGAGGGAACTTGAATATTATTATTATTCTTTTTTCTTCTAATCATAGCAAGGGGACTAAAATTCTTGGTTATTGAGCACGTGGTGATATTATTAAACTATTAATGTTGCTATTAAGACATTTATAATTTAATTAGATGGTTCACTCTTGTTTCATAATTATATGCTTTGTCTTATTGAAAAATAAGCTAGTTCATGACTATTATTTTTTGTATGATTTCTATTTTTAAATCTACTTTCTACTAATGTTTTCAGTGAAAATTATGATTTTTTTTTTTTTAACTTACTTTTTAATGTTGGAATTTGACTAATAATATCATAATAAAGAATCACCGGAAAATAAGAGAAATTTACCTTTTACCTATTCTTTTTTTATTTTTTGAGAAAAAATAATCACCCGTTTCTAAACCAACTATCGGGAGACATCAAAGAAATGAAGATTAAGAAATTTAGTGTCATATATATGTCGCGAACTTGGGATATTGAAAAGAGTATACTTTAAGAACTCCAAATACCTGTTTTAAATGTGTGATAAATTTTTGGAGGGACTATTTGGATGCAGTCTAGGCTTTATTATTATAAACTTAGATTAATAAATGGCATCATCAGCTTCCATAGCATAGTGGTATTGCGTTCGCTTCGTAAGCGAAAGGTCGCGAGTTCGATCCTCGCTGGGAGCTTCTATTTTTTCATTAATTATAACCCCCTATTTCGATTACGAACACTCGCATCTCTCTCTCTCTTAACCTAACCCCAACTACAAAAAACCATCCGATTCGATCGTTATTTTTTTGGAGCTCTCAACTGAAATTCCCAGTTTCTTCTTCGTGCGAGATCATCAGAGCTCTGAAATCGCTTTGAGATTGAGCATTTTCATCTTCCCAAACCCTCAATCGATGGCGCCCTTCATCTAGGGCACTTTATTTCAATCATATATGCGCATTTCTGTTGAACGAGCACTTGCCCAGCTGTTCAGATTCTTCAATTAATTCCCCATATCAAATGGCTCGCTGTTGATGCAACTTTCAGTTCGACGAGGATCCCAATCAGAGGTTAGCAATTTACTTCCTCTGTGTGTGTGTTTTTTTTTTATATTAATGAGGAATTTTACTGGTTTGAGGAGTAATGGAGTTTATGAATATACCCTTTTGCGTGTTTGAATGAATCTTGCGGTTTTTCTGGGGGATGAAATATGTTTTTGGATTGTTGTGCAATTGAGTGAATGAAATGCTTGCTGCATAATCAGGACAGATCAACTTTGTTTACTTAGTTTCTTCTACGGTTCTAACCGCTAGGTTCAATCTAAATATTTTGCTTCACAATGTTTTCCTTAGGCGTTTTCTTGGAGTGTCAACTTTGGACATCGTCCCCAAGAGGTGTCACAATAGTTGAAGATTTGAACTTCAGTGTTCCCTCAATGTCCTAAGTTCCAGTCCCATGTGTTACATTAATTTGTAACACTACTTGTGTCTCCATTCTTTAGATGTCATTCGGTGCCTGGTCTAGGGATGAACATGGTTACGTTCGGTATAGAAGAGCAAAGCTTCGATTTCTCGATTTCAAAAAAAAAAATTTTGGACATTACTTTAGGGTGCCAGCTTTGGGCATTGCCTTAGGGTGGCACCACACATGCTTAGAGTGTGCTATCTTTGGGTGCCACCGTAGGACAGGGGACACCACTTTTCCTTTGGATTTCTATAAATATGAACTTCCAATTCTCCATTTCTCACACCATTTATTACTCCTTTCTCTCGAGATGAACATTCCTTTTGAGTTTTCACTTTGTTCTTCATTTTCTTTAAATCATTCTGAACTTTAATTTTTGTTGTTTTTCTTACTAAGCTTGATCTTTCTTAACTTTGACCTTTGTTTTTCTTGCATAAACTCACTTTTTCTGACTTTTGATTTTACTTTTTATGTGTATATGGGCAAACCTGGAAATGAATACTAACAGGGTGTGAAGAAGGTTTTTCGTTATCTTAGAGATATATATGATGTTGGTTTACAATTCGTATTTGGACTTTATGTAATTAGGCATTTTATTGTAACAAGATTTTATTGGAGCGTATTGTATAAATTATTCATAAAAGCTTAGTCCATTTTATCAACATCCTTGTACTCGTTCTCTTCTAATAAAACTGTTCTCCCCCATATCTGTGGATATAGTTAACTTACTATTAGTGAACCATGGTAATCTGTGTGTATTTTCTCGCCTTCTCTTTACTTCTATCTTGATGGTTGTTTTCGATTTCATAACTTCCCAAGTTATGAAAAAGTTATCTACTTATTTCATTGTTAGCAACGAAAGAAGGAAGATCCATTTTTCCACGCAATTCGTCGGTTGAACCAATGAGATTCTTCTCTCAAAGTAATAGAGAGATTATTTTGTGGTTAACTTTTATGAATGTAATGAAAAAAAACACTCATTCCTATTGTTCTTGTCATCGCTTCACTTTACAAAAGAGTATATTCACATTCCTTCTACCGTAAAAGAAGCCAAGAAGGTCCACGAATGCTTTGTCAAATGAGAAAGATCAAATTAATGCGTTTTTTTCTTAAGTAAACCCTAGATCATTTTACCCAAAATTTATTAGAAGAGGAAGCCCGTAGTCATGGTACATGTCTCAAGCTGCAGCATAATTAAAGAATATCTCAGATTTATGAAAGGTTATTTCATAACCTATTCTTGGCTAGATCCACTGTCGATAATGAAGATCGTTCGTTTCTCCAATGCAGGCTATGCTATTAGCTTGTTCCGATGAGGACTACATGCACATTGTTATAGTCATTCAGACTAAAAACATGCCTTACAGCAAAGTCCAGTCCGTGGTGCTTACTTTTGAAATGCGTTAAGTATCCCTACGAGCTCTCGAAGGATCTCTCTATTGATCAACCATCTGCAAATGTTGCTAGTTTTCGATTCTCATTAAAATAAAAGGAATATCATGATCAAAAATCCATGAAAGCTCCAATTAGACTCCTTTATGCTCAATTGAAGACGCGAAGCTAGCCGCCACATACAACATTTTTGTACCCCACAAAAAGGTTCCTCTCCTCCACGTTTAGATTTAGGTCAAGCTTTGCATGGAAACTTTAGCCATGTTAATGCATAAGAGCTAGATTGACAGTATTTCGATAGTATTAAATATTTGCCATTTTTCTGGCTATTTCTTAATTGTTCAGATGATGTTATGTGTTTATTAATTAGCTTATACGAGCTTTAAGGTATGTTTAGGGTTAATTGAAGGCAATTTGTAGCATATACATAGATTCTCGAGCATAAGATGAAGTCAAAATGTCGATTTTTTTCGAGTATGAATCTTGAGAAGCTTGACAGCAATTTCTTTCTAAGTTTTAAGTAGTTGACAAAGGATAAAAGCAACGTCTAGACTCCTTAAAATTAAGACTTCCTAAGGTGGTCTAGCAAATGCTTAAAATGGTGACCATTTATCGATGTAGCATTGGAGGTTAATTTGCGACGTTTAGATGTTGTATCGATATGGCATCGAGGGCCAAGTCAGGTGCAACAAAATGACATAACATCTGCTGTTTGTTTCGCTCTTTTATTAAACTATTGAAAACGAGCGGTTGTAATCACTGTTTAAATATCTTATTCAATAGACATTGTTTCGCCCGAGCGTTGGAACCTTCTCAAATCCCAACTTAACAATTTTTTAGCCCTAATTCCTCCCACTTTGATCTTATTCTTCTACGTATTTCATTCTGACTTGAATCTCTCCGGACTTCACTCCACGGAGGCGCAGCCAAATATCTTGCACCACCTCGCCGTCGTCGCATCGGATGGAGTATTCCTCCGCCAAGCAGTCGTCTCCGCTGGGAACCACCTTCCTCAGCGTCATCTCGTCGGCCGACTTTCCCAGTATCTTGCTCAGCCGACTTGCAGATTGCATAGGTTGAAGGTTGAACGATGCTCGTCCCATCTTGTCGTCTCGCTTGAACAGATCTTTGTCGAACACTTCCTGCGCAAATATCTCCCGTTCAGATGCAGAAACAAAAACAGAGATCAATTCAACGATCGATCTGAGATTGCGAAATCACTTACGAAATTTAGGAGTTCGGTACGGTTTCCCGCGCCAATTGTGAAATTGAGTTCTTCGTTCCAGACTGGATTTAGGTTACTTGCGATTACTTTCGTCTTTGCTTTCTGATTCAGAATTAGAATCGTTAATTATTAGGAAATTGAGAAATTAAATTCGGAAGAAATGGTTGAGATTGAGAAATTGAGAATCGCATCCACCTGTTTTCCCAATTTGACGACGACGTACGGATCGCTAGTTTTGAAATCTCGAATCACCAGTTCTTTCCCTTGGATTACGATCACTTTCAGCCGCCCTGATGTCTCTGCCGCCATTACTTGTGCAAAAATGGGTGTAGCTAAACTTTAATTTGAAGATGAAGATGGATGATCAGAACAGATACGATTTGTGGCTTCAATTCTGAAGAATTTCCAGATTTATTAACACAAAACCAAACCCGAACAGGTAAAACAATCTTGAATCTGTTTTTCTCTCTCATTTAATTTTCTTTGTTGTTGTTGCCAACTGAAAGCAAACGCAACTGGAAATCCACTTGAAAAAGTGACGGATAACTGCGAACAAGATAATTTTGTTTCGTGGCGAAAGATCATTAATGGAAAAATAAAGGTTCAGAGATGAACTGCTGATCCAAAAAGTGGTTTCCAAACCGACTATTCGTTTTCCATCAACCTTGATCAAAATGATTTAACTTTCTTTTTTATATATATATATATATATTATTATTCCCTTGATTTAGCTTCTTTTTTTCTTTTTGATACGGAAACTGAATTAACAAAGGAAGGAACTTATGATTAGTAGACAATATGAACTTTTAGTTATCTAACAATAATCGGAGATTTGGATTCGAAATTATAACTTCATGATACCATTTGTTTTTGGTAGAAAAGTACGCTTTTAAAAATTTATTGGTTTGTACTTAGTAGTAAACAATTATTTTTAATCATTCATCAAATCTTTTATTAAATAATTTTATCAAACTTCATAATCAAACATATTATTCAACAACTACTAACATTAATCCTTGCACGAGTAATTTACTAATCATTAGAAAGGTGAAAATTGAATTGAAATTACCCTTAATTTAAAGTATTTTATAAATAGAAAATTGTATATAACAAAAAACTTAAGTGGGCTTAATAAAATACAAAAAAAGTAGTAAATTTAGTTAATGTATCAATATTAGGCATTATAATCAGTGACACAAATAGCATTCAAGCATAGAAGATGATGGAAGGAGAGAAATCATTATCAAATTTTCCAGTGACTTTGCGTCAACTATTAAACGGGCTGTCAAAAAGGAAGAAGGTTGATATAGCAATAGCGATGTGGGATGTCTTGGGGCCAAAGAAAAATCAAGTCGACAATTTGCTTCATCGAGAGATTTGAGTGGTTCAATGCAATGCTGAGTAGATCATCAATCGTGAATTCTTCAACGTCTGCTTCTATTTCTCCATTATTCGGTGATAACATTGAAGATCCAAGCGTAATTAATGATGAACAAAATCGCCGTTGAGAATTAACAAGAAACTGAAACTATATTAATTATCTCACAAAAAAGTAGTATTAATATTTTATTAGCAAACTAACTCCGTGTTGGTAATTTTTATAAAATCCATATTATTTATTGGTGTCGAAAAATAATACGATTTGTATTATCGAGGACGAGAAGCTAAAACAAAGAACAAGTTTTAGGCACACCTGTGGTGTGAGCCACAAGACATCCAATTCCTAATTTAGTAAAAGCTTAGGAGAGTATTTTAGGGTACTTTAGATCTTAGAACAGCTTACAGGGATTGTCAGCATAGTTCACTTCGTATAGCAGTTGGTCTTGTAACCGCTGCGGTTCACTTAATGGTGGGTTAATGGTAGGCCGTTATAAACGTTATCAGCGGATCTAGTCGTTACTTTAAACTTGGTCGGCTGTTGGGGTAGAGTCATAACCTCCACGACCTACCCACTCGGTTTGGCCCACTCGACTGATTTCCTAGGAGTCGGCTTTGGTTTCAGTCAACCCTTATGGGTCCTTACCTCCACGGCTCGACCCTAAATGGAGGTCCTGACTCTCTCGACATAACTCCTTGTCGTTATAAGCGGATCCAGCATCACTTGAACTCGGCTGACTCTTGAGGGAGAGTCCTGACCTCCACGGTTAACCCTTAAAGGGACAAACCTACTCTGGTCGGTCCCGGAAGGGCCTTGGTTGACCCTCATAGGGGCTGAGGCCGTCATGACTGACACTCGAGGGTCAAAGCCTACCTCGCTAACCCTCTGGGAGTTAAGGCTCCTTTGGCCGACCTTCGGGGGTCGGAAGGGGCTTGGTCGACCCCCAAGGGTCAAGGCTTCTCTGGCCGATCCTTTGGGGGAGGGGTGAGAGTCATTTCGGGCGTCCTTCGAGAAGTTCTAGGTCTTGTCGGATATCTCGAGAAATATTTTGACTATAACATTATTAATAATATATACGTTAATTTGCGGTGTATTTACATGATTATAATATAGTTCAATAAGAATGAATCAATGATGCAATAGTTTCATTGTTTGATGTTATTCCAGTTCAACACCAGCATCACGTGTTGAATACGACATAAATACCAACATATTATTAACTCTGTTCATATAAAGTTACATTCTATTAATAACCAATTACTTTTATTTTTCTTTATTTATGATTTTGTTTTGATTCTGGTGGTAACCAAACAATTTTTTTGAATTCACACTAGACTGCTGTTAAATGAGCAGAAGAAAGGAAATCAAATTGTACTGAAAATCATAATTCAGTTCATAATACCAAAAAACAATTATAATTATATACTTAAAAGGAATTGGCAGCTAAAAGTCAGAGATCTTAAATTCAATCCAACACGCAGTGGCGTCCCTTTGCCTTGCATCGTTGGAGCTCTGCAATTGAAACTCCCTCTTTACGGTTTCTCAACGTTTCCCCTTTTTTCTTCCACCGATTCGCCATTCGCCGTCCAATTTCCCGCCCAATTCTCTTCCTTACTCTCAATTCTTCATCTCTTTCTTCCATTTCCTCTCCCGGGCGGATCGCGGTTTGCTCTTCGATTTCAACCGGAATGTCATACGCCTACCTTTTCAAGTACATCATCATCGGTGACACTGGTACGGCTTCTTATCTATCTGATTTTTGTTTCGGATCTGGTTCGTTCCTTGATTGGCTCGTTTCGATCATGACTTCATTTGTGCTTAATCTACGTGATTCATCTGTCTGTCTGTCTGATTTGATGATGTGAACGCTTTTCTGTGTAGTTTCCTGGATTGTTGTGCTGACCTTTGAATTTGTTTTGGTTTTCTATTTGTCGATTGATGTATTTCTTGCGAGTTTTGGAACTGAATTGTTCGTTTTCTCCAGGAGTTGGGAAATCGTGTCTTCTTCTCCAGTTTACCGATAAGAGATTTCAGCCAGTTCATGACTTGACTATTGGTGTTGAGTTTGGTGCTCGGATGATCACCATCGACAGCAAACCTATCAAGTTGCAAATTTGGGATACGGTTAGCTATCTCTCTTTCCTTATTTTTTGTATATTTATTTGGGGATTTCTGGTTTCCTAAACTCTAGATATTTAATTGTGACACTTCACTAGTTCTATTCTGGTTTCTTGAATTATTACCATTTCATCTTTTCTTCTATCAACTCAAAGGAAATTCATCTGTAATTATGCTAGAGTAGCGACAAGCGGATGATCTGTTGTTACAAGCTTAAATCTAAATAAAGCAAAGGCGCGAACAACCAGGAAACCTCCATTTATGTTTGCCCTGTAGAGTCTAGACTTTCTATGCGATAGTTTAGAGAAGTAGTCTATCATTGTACTTGTGGCTTTGAATCTAAAACCCTTATCTATAATTTATGTAACACATGTGTTCTTAGCATAAGTGCTCTGCTTAAACTTAGAGCGGACCTATATAACATACTATACTTATTCTACTTGTATATGACGCCACTATTCAAACTTGGTATCTGTTTTGTGAGTAATAATCACCATTATTGATTTAATGTCTTGTACTTTTCATTTATATTACACATATATAACATAATCATGGTACGAGTATTGGTTCCTTGAACTTTCAACTTAGATTTTTTTCTTCTTCTTTTGTTTTATATGAATTGCATCAAGTTCTTTCTTATCCTGATGTTTACCAAAAATGTAACAGGCTGGTCAAGAATCTTTCAGGTCTATTACGAGGTCCTATTATCGAGGGGCTGCTGGTGCATTGCTTGTCTACGACATTACTAGGTCTTGTTACCTCTCTGTTCCCCCCTTAATTTATACTACTTTTGGGTTTTGATGTCGGGATATATCTGTACTTAACCCATTTGGGTTGGTGCTTTTTGTAGCCGTTCGGTTCTTACCATCAGTATGTTTGACCAAGCTGGTCAAGGTTGTTAAGTTTTAGCTGTCCGTGTTCGTTGGTTAGTTAAGTTTCAATTAGCTGCTTTATTAGTAAATTTTCAATGTCTAGGCTGTATGCAATTCATTCCTGAATTGTAAACACCCGCAGTCAGAAATGGTACATGAATGAACCAATTCCACATCTAAATAAGACGGATCTTGGGAGATATAGTCCCATGGTTAAGCAAGTTATAAAAGAATTGATTTGTACTACCTATACTAACAAGGTGCTCCTTCCTTTTCGGTGACTCGATTGAAAGAACTTCACAGTTAAGCGTGCTTAGTTTGGAGTAGTCTTAGATTGGGTGACCTCCTAGGGATTTTAAAAGTATGCTTCCCTTCGGCTACATCAGCTGTATAGTGATTAACTAAGAGGGGATTTTAAACTTCGTCTACTAAATGAGCCTATGGTATCAGGAATTTTTGTCAGAAGAGACTCTTATTCATTTTGCAGTTTATTATTGATCTTTTCCTAGGGACCTAATATTCAATCTATTAAAGCAGTCATCTTGAAGTTGAAATATAATTCTTGTTGAGAGTGAGAATTTGTAAAACCTCTCAAGTCACAAGGGAACTTTATACTTCATGAAAGTAACAAGAGTTAGACCGAACGGTCATTGGTTGGTGGAACTAACCAATGTGTTAGCCTGAAGCTGTTCGATAGAATTTTAGATGATCAGCATTAAATTTAAATATGTATGCATGATTTGCAGTTGTGGCTTATTTTTGTTTTATTTTTGCAAATAACTTAAGTGAAACCACACTCCTTAGCTTTTAAAATAATGCAGTCACTCAGGTTTATCAACAGTTCTCACCTGTTTCTACTGTCTGGAGTTCGGCGTCATTTTACCTTCTAATTTAATTTGGATAGACTGCATAAGCTGAAATGAGGCCTCATACTTAAAATTTCATGAGTCAACGAGGGTGTTTCTTAAGGTTATATGGCTATCATATTTTTCAGGAGGGAGACTTTTAATCACTTGGCTAGCTGGCTTGAAGATGCAAGACAGCATGCTAATGCAAACATGACGATAATGCTTATAGGCAACAAATGTGATCTTGCACACAGAAGGGCCGTCAGCACAGAGGAAGGAGAGCAATTTGCAAAGGAGCATGGTTTAATTTTTATGGAGGCCTCTGCTAAAACCGCTCAAAATGTTGAGGAGGTGATTGAACTGTCATTAATTGCCTTTGAAAGAGTTAAAAATCGGACATTACTGATCTCTAAACTAAGAACATGAAATGAAGATATACTTATAATATTCATCTATTTGATACATTTTTCTGTCTCACAAAATTTTCATTTTGAACAGGCATTCATAAAAACTGCCGCCACCATCTATAAGAAGATCCAGGATGGAGTGTTTGATGTATCTAATGAGGTATGCAGTATGTCTTCACTTGTTTGCTAAAATCTTGTTTGATAAACATTTTGTTTTTTATTTTGGTTTCAGAGAATTAAGCCTACTACAATTACTTGAACCCAAGTTTTTCCTTATTTTGATTTCTACATTTTACCTAGGTCATAAAAACCAAACCAAAATTTAAAAACTTGAAGTAGTTTCTGAAAATTTGTTTTAGTTTTTGGAATTTGGTTAGGATTCACATACTTCATTAAGAAAAGATGAAACAATTTTAAAATAAATATTGGGTGAAAATAAACTTCAATTTTGAAAACAAAAAACAAGGCCTCGTTTGGTAGTATTTTGTTTTAGTTTTTTGTTTTTGAAATTTAAGCCTACAACTACTTCATCCTATGTGTTTTCTTACTTTGATATCTGCATCTTATCGATAGTTTTTAAAACTATACTTTGAAGTTAAGATTCACCCACTTCTTGAAGGTAAGATAACACCATTTGTAGAGATTTTGAGTGGAAATAAGCTTAAATTTCAAAAACAAAAAACAAAAAAATCAAATGGTTATCATACGGTGCCTAAATGTTTGGTTTTACAACTTCCGACCGAGCTACCTGTAAGTGGTGGCTTTACTTCTAATCAAAATTATTAAGCTTGAGTTGGACGATGTTTAACAAATGACATTTAGCCACGTGGATAGGATAATGAGAGAATTTGGAATCTGGTGCTTGGTTTTGTTTTATAATCCTGGATGAATAGAGATGAGAATGCTGTAAAACTGATGATATGTTCCATCTTATGCGCAGTCATATGGGATAAAAGTTGGATATGGTGGAATCCCAGGGTCATCTGGAGGCAGAGATGGTGCTACAGCTCAATCTGGGGGTTGTTGCAGTTAAATCTTCCTGCTCAATCTTGCACGACCTTCTCTTTAAATTTCTTCGTCATTTATGTGTGTCGATTTCAAACCCCCAACAAAAAAAAAAAAAGAAAAAAGAAAGAAAAAAAGAAACCATAATAGGTTAATCAGGTATTTGTACAATCATTTGGTGTGTTATGTTAAAAAAAAAATAAAATTATGTCTTGATCATATTTGATTGTAAAGGTAAATTCATAAATACATGTTGTTTGTGACAAAACTGTGTCCTACTTTTTGATTGATTAGTATAGGATTCATATAGGAGTTCCTGTTAATGAATATGATCTTCAACAAGGTAGATTAGTATATGATTCCATGTATCAATTACTAATTGATTTATCCTCCTCCCTCCGGCGCCGACTAATGGCATCGGGGGAGCCTGCCGTCTGACCATCTTCTTTTCTTTTTTCTTTTAGTTTATTTTTTATTTTTCTTTCTTCAGCATCTTCTCCCTCATATCATCGTTCGATCTCTTGATGGCATCCATTGATCTCCCTTCTCACCGTATCAATCGGTGATCACGTGTCTTCAGCAAACAAATCCCTTCCATATTGACCACCATCGTCCTTTCTTTTCCCCTTTTGATCATCTCCATTTCTTTACCTCTATGACACTGTTTATATCAGATCATTGATGCACCTCTGGCTTGATCGACTACAGTGCACCAAGTTCCTCCCTATCGACGCCAGCAGCAACATCTTCTTCCCATGGGCCATATAGCAATATGTTTCTTGTCCAACTATTGATGAGCTCATCTAGGGCTCCATCATCTCGGATGGACTCTGTGCACCAATCCTCTTCCTCACGGTCGAACGACAAAATCGAACTCGATAAATCATCTCCTAATGTGTGTATACATTGACCACTGCAATTTGCAGATTTGGCTTCTCCTTTCATCTTTTTCTCTACCATTGAAGCACGCTGCATATTTGACACCTTCGGTTGGCTGTGGCAACTCGATTGGATCCTTCGGGCTTGAAGATGGGACTTCAGCATTGTTGAAGAGGAAAACCCTATTTAGTAGATCGGTTTGATCCTATGTTTGACAGATTGGTTTCAACCAGACCGACTCTTGACCTAAAATGGAACTTCCCGATGGATCAACCTACGTCCTGCTCGACATCTTTGTTTCTTTGTATTGAGGGTAGGCTTTGCTTTTTTTCTTCATTGATAGAAATATTTTTCGGCCAAAAGTAGTAGTGCGTCGGTACGACTTAATAATCGTTATAGGTTTGAGATCTCACCTCTAAATGTTTGAACTCAAATAAAAAAAAAAAATAACAGCAACACCATCTATGACTACAAAAAATAGAAGGGGTTGGTAGTTAGCTCGGTTTTCGTAAGTTGGTCCGAACCACTCACAAAAGGTACCCATCATTCTTGGAACAATTTAGGATTTCTTTCTTGAGAATTAAAAGAAGTAAATATATCTTAGCTTCATTTTGCTACTTTGAAGAATGTATGTTATTGAGTAAGCTATGGAGTAAGCTATGGATATGAAGTATTTTATTCGAGTAATTGGTACTTAGAGAGGAGAGATTGTAAAATTCTTTATCGGGACATTTCAAAAAAGAAAAAAAATCTTTATTGGAATTTGTCTTTTATGAGGAAAGATATTTATTTTAGAATAAATTTGATATAAAGTTTGATTGAGATTCATGTTTTAGTAGAAAAAATGTTTATTTTAAATTAATTATAATATAAAGTTTGATTTGAAGTTTATGTTGGAGATACGTTAATGAGAGGCTGAGAATGAGTTGAAAAAAGTTGTAAAGTATTAAAAACAAACATATTTTTCCTCTCTCGATTTCCTCTCCTCTTCCTCCTCTCTAAATCCAATCACCCAAAACCGAAAAGTTTGGAATTTCGTTCAATGTAAAACGAATTTCATATTTAATAAATCATCATCTTTGTAGTAATGCACTAATAAAAACTTCAAAAATTTACCAATGATGTTTTAAAAGCTCAAAGATTTATTAATAAATTTTTAATAAATTATAAATTTTTAATAATGGAAAGAAAGTTAAAATTTTATTTATAATCGGAAGAAGTTTAGATTTTTTTGTGAATTAAAATTTACTAATTTAATCTATATGTTTATAAAGCTTAAAAAAGGGGGTTAGAATTAGATTTTTTTTTTGTTGCTTTCTGTTTTCATCTCTTCAATTTTCTGCTTGGTTTATTTCTGCTGTGAAGTTTTTGATTGTATCATGAATCCGTTTGTATTTGATCATTCATGACAGCTTGTTAAATTTTGTTATTTATGTATTTAATAATGCGACGTTTAAATTAATCATTGATTGAAAAAAAAAAACATCGTTCATACCTTAAATTGTATCTGCATACGATTTACGAATAGTATGAAGAATAATATGAATTATTATTTATAATTTTATCAAATCATTGATACTAATTTCTACATTTCTCTAAATCATAACTACTAAAGATTAATTTTTTTAAACATAAAAGATTAAATTTTTTTATTTTTTATCATAAGAAAGGAATTCATAATTTACCCTATAAAAATTCATCACTACCTACTTTAACTTGTGAACATGGCCAACAAAGACAATGAAATTGCTGATTGAAAGATTCCAACACCAAAGATTATTTATTTAATTCTCATTGAAATATTTTTTTACTATATTTATGATTTATATTTTAGCCATATTTTTATACTAATAAGGATGGGTTTTTATTTTTTCTAACAAAGAAAAACCAAGAAATGGGAGTCTATTCTTCTTGAATGAGTGAACTTTAAACTGTCTTAAAAAAACTGTCTTTTTTCTTTTTCTTTTTTCTTTTTTTTTAATTAAACAAAACTTTATGCTATCCATATCTTTATAAATGTAATGAGATAATGAGATAATGAGATAATGAGGGTAGAATGAAAGTAGGAGGAAAAAAAAATAAAAAAGGAAAAAAAAAGTTAATGGGTAAGCAAAGGAAAGCTTTTTAATGGAGAAAAAAAAAAGAAATGAAGTTTTTCCCCCTTTTTCTTTTCTTTTCAATAATGATTTTACAGAAATGGAGGATTGATTTCTGCCAAATAAATAAATAATAATAATAAATACTTTAGCTTTGACCCTTTTTCACTTTGCTCAATTCTCTCTTCATTACACTGTTCTTTGTCCCTTCTCTTCTCTCCCATTTTTCCATTGTCAAGGGGACACCACCAAAAGTAACTGACCCATCCCCCCCTCTCTTGATTCCCTTCAAATTGTTAGGTATTTTTTTTTTCTTCCTTTCATCATGTTCTTGATTTTGTGCCGTTTTCCCTTTCCTTTTTCTTCTTTATCCTATTTTTGCATCTGGGGTTGTGTTTTTCTCTTCGATCTGTTCTGGGTTTTCGCTCAAGAAGCTTGATCTTTTGATTGCAAGATCTGGGGTTTCTTTTTCTTTTTTTTTCCCACTTTTTTGAAACGGTTTTGGGTTCTGTGTTGTTCTTCGGAAAGTTCGAGTTGATTCTACTTTGATTGGGAACTTCTTTCTCAGATGCATCTTTTTTGTTGGCTAGGGTTCTTGATTACTTCTCTACTGTTACTTAGTGTTTGAATATTTGTGCATTCTTTGATTCCTTTATTGTTTGTCTGTTTTTAAGTTTTTCATTACTTCATTGTCCTTTTGGTGATATCTGTTTTCTGCTTTGTCTCTAACTGTTTCATTCTATTTTTGGGTTGAGTTTTTATCTTGATTTTGCTCTACAAATGGGGTTTTAATTCAAACGGCTCTTTAAGTAAGTTTCCATTTTAGGCCAGTTTAGTTGAGCTAATAGCATCAGGATACGACTTTCTTGCTGTAATTAATTCATAGTCAATAGACTCAATAAAAAAAGTTAGAAAGTCCTTTTAGCCTTGATCAAACAATGAAAGCTGAGGATTCAGTTACCATCATCCAGTTTTCATGTCTCAGTTTTGTTAATTTTCTTGTATATGTTTCCTAAATCATTGGATGTCAAGTGGGATTTTGTTACTATCTATATTTTAAATACCGATCCAGAGACGATGTCGATAACTTTTATTGTGTGTGATGATGTTGTTTCAAGTTATTGTTGATGGATTTAAAAGTTTGGTTATCATTTTTTTTTTGCTATTTTTAGGGAATGGCTCTCTAGATGGAAGACAAAAGACCGAAGTGCTCTTGATAATGTGTGATGAAACTGCTGGTTAATGAATTTTCTCAAATCTTGTTTGCTTTAAATCTCTTTGTTATCTCTGATGGCCTCAGAGACGAGTTCGAAACCATCTACAAAGCAAACTAAGGGGATAACTGGCATGAAAGCCATGGATGCGATACCTCCACAGACTTCATTGGGAAATAAATTTGGTTTAGTTATCTCTGGAGATGTATCAAACTTCAAACAGCAACCCTTGGATCATTCTACTTCGACTGATTTATCCAGTATCAAATCCTCGAGTTTGAATGCTAAAGAGTCCACTGAGTCTTGGAAACAGAGAGTCAGAGATAATTCCTCGAAGCCTGGGTCTGAGACATTGACAGAAGGAGATCCTGCTCTTATCAGGACTCGGGGCTTAGCGGAGGACTCCATAGATCAAGAGAAGAAAGCATCAGAATGTGGGAGTAGAAAGGATAGTCCTGTTTCGAACTGTCTTGTCAAGACCAGTGGAAGTACTAAAATTAGTGACCGTGTCGAGATGGTTGAGAGTGGCAAGAGCAGTATGTGTCGAGGAAGCACAAGCAGCGACTTTAGCGAAGAAAGCACATGTAGCAGCTTTAGTAGTAGTATCAGCAAGCCTCACAAAGCGAATGACTTGAGATGGGAAGCAATCCAAGCTGTACGTGCAAGAGATGGGATTTTGGGATTAGGCCATTTTAGACTATTGAAGAGACTGGGTTGTGGCGATATTGGAAGCGTTTACCTGTCAGAATTGAGTGGCACTAAATGTTATTTTGCAATGAAGGTCATGGACAAAGGATCCCTAGCAAGTCGGAAGAAGCTACTTCGGGCTCAGACCGAAAGAGAAATATTGCAGTCTCTTGATCATCCATTCCTCCCATCATTATATACTCATTTTGAAACTGACAAGTTCTCATGCTTGGTGATGGAGTTCTGCCCTGGGGGAGACTTGCACACTCTACGGCAGAGACAGCCAGGGAAACATTTTCCCGAACAGGCTGTGAAGTATGTTCAATGCTCTAGATCTTCAAATATATCTTTCTATTATGTTGACTTGCATATAATGGTTCAATTCTAACCACTTGCATAAACTTTGATTTATTATGATTACAGACATTAAACAAGCATAATCTCTCTCTTTTAGCTAGATACTAGCTCCTGATTTTATTAGTAGAATAAACAATTGGTACATTTAATCTGCGATAATGTTAAGCATTGAGGATACGATACCATTATATTTCTGTGGGCTGTATAGTATAGTCAGATATAAGGCTAACCTTTACATGTTAGACCATAGAAAGCTGAGACATGATTTCCAATTGCGTCACAAACGAGTTGCGGATATGAGAATGCTATGAACAAATTTCAGCCTGCTAATGTATTTTCGTAATTGTATATTGCTTCCCCTGCATAAAGCTTATTAAGCTTATGATATTGTGATGCAGATTTTATGTTGCAGAGGTTCTCCTTGCACTTGAGTATCTTCACATGCTTGGGATTGTCTACCGGGATCTTAAGCCTGAAAATGTTCTTGTGAGGGAAGATGGACACATTATGCTTTCGGACTTCGATCTTTCCCTTAGATGCACTGTTAGTCCAACATTGGTGAAGGGCTCATGTTCCGAGTCTGAACCCTTAAGAAAGAACTCAGCTTACTGTGTGCAGCCAGCTTGTATAGAGCCTTCCTGCATCCAGCCATCCTGTGTAGTTCCGACGACGTGCTTCAGTCCCCGACTTTTCTCTAGCAAGTCGAAGAAGGATAGGAAACCCAAGACTGAAATAGGAAACCAGGTAACGCCACTGCCAGAGCTTATTGCAGAACCTACTGAGGCGAGGTCAATGTCATTTGTCGGTACACATGAGTACTTGGCACCGGAGATCATTAAAGGTGAAGGTCATGGAAGCGCTGTCGACTGGTGGACATTCGGAATATTCATTTACGAACTTTTGTTTGGTAAAACTCCTTTCAAAGGATCTGGAAATCGAGCCACATTGTTTAACGTCGTTGGTCAGCCTTTGCGCTTTCCTGAATCACCAGTTGTGAGTTTTGCTGCAAGGGATCTCATCAGAGGATTGCTTGTCAAGGAACCACAGCATAGATTAGCTTACAAAAGAGGGGCAACTGAGATCAAGCAGCATCCATTCTTTGAAGGTGTTAACTGGGCATTGATACGATGTGCTTCGCCACCCGAAATACCGAAGCCTGTCGATATAGAGAGGATACCATCACCAGCACCTCCAGCCAGTGGAAAATCTGTAATTACTAGACCTGGTCCCGATTCCAAATCATGTGATAATTATCTGGAGTTTGATTTCTTTTAGTAAATGTGGTTCACTACATATGAAGAAAGTAGATGTTCAGTTATTGATGAATTGGTAGATGAAATGTAATTGTTTAGCCTCTCAACAATTTCAATATTCACTTTGCATAAGTTATCGTATGTACTTTTTGTCATTTAAGGCGATAAGAAGCGGCAGTGTCACAGGAGGGAAGATTCTCTCTGCATGTTCTTGAAATGGATGTTTTGTTGCTAAAATTTTGGACAGTGTCTGTCACAGGAGGGAAGTGATATGAATAAAATTGACAATAATTTTAGACTTAATGAATCTAAGTTAGGGAGTTTATTTAATTTTAAGGTTAAATAGATTAGGTTAGTGGCTCATTTGTTTTAATGGTCAGAGGTAATTCAATTTAAAACTACAAATTCGATTATGAAAATTAATATTTGTAATCTCTTTCTCCCATGTGTTCTCAAAAAAAAAAAAAAAAAAATATATATATATATATATAATATATATATATATAGATTATAATACCATTTTTGCTTTGAGTTTTATTCTATTTTGACCTTCTTGATTCCTAAAATTAATTTTGGTACTTTGATTTTTGTCGTTGAAAGTTTAAATTTATTTTATTATGATATTCGAATTTTTAAATATTAAATTATAGTCTCTAAACTTATATAATAAATTAAAATTCATTCTTATTGAATTTTATTTTTTTTGTTAATTTTTCTCTTTAAATTTTAGAAATATATTCATATATTTTTTTACCTATATTAAAATGAATTAATTTCAATAAATATTTTCTTTAAAATAAAAGAAAAAAAAATTGAAAATCTAACAACTAAATTTACATATTTGAAAATACATTAGCCAAAATGGAATAAACTTTAAAGTTTAGAACTAAAATTGAATAAACTAAAACTTTAGAATTATAATTAGACATTTTGAAAATCTATAGATTAAAATGAAACAAAACTCAAAGTCTAAGATTAAAATAGGTTTGAAAGTCTACGAATTTATGTTGCTTGGTTCTTTCTTTCATTTGAGCATCAATTGTTCCATTATTTTGTATGATTTTGTATGTTGTCTATGTCTATCAATCCAATAGAATACACAATTTTTAGCCATCACAAATAGAGTCCATCGATCGAATCTACATTCAATCAAGTCTCCCAAAGTAATATTTTCGCATAAAAGTAACTTTTTTTAGTACAAGAAAGGAGGATTGGAGAGACTCGAACCACTAATCGAGTGGATGCTAAGACATTACTAGTGTGACTGAACTAAACTCGCACATAAAAGTAACTAGGTCCTTCAATGATTCAAAAGTATTTCTCACTTCATTTACAATGATAACTTGCTAATACTGATTACTATCAAGTTCATGTTCATCTGAACAAGAGTTTATTCACAAGAAAATTCAAAAAGTAGAGTTAGAATACACAGACCATCAACAATGTTAAGTATCAAACTTAGCTTCTTTTCTTGTTGTTGGACTTGGAGCTTCCTTTGCCATTGTTCTTTGAAGATGCCTCAGCTGATATTGGCAGAACATTGGCATCTACTCTTGCTTCACTTGATACTGGTAGCTGCTCCGTCTGCTGACCAGTTTCTAGGTATGCCATAAGTTCTCCAAGCTGAAAGTTGTATAAAAGAAACTATTAATCAAATATGCTTTATAAAACCAGATCAAATCAAACTGTGGAGGTTTAGATTTCTTCAGCATTGTGATAGGTTTGGGTCTTATATGAATTATGAATAATATAGGGGTATAAGATAAATTAGTTAGAGAGTTTGTTAGGGTTTTTCTATTATAAATAGAGGGTGAGGTGAGTTAGAAAGGCATCCAAATATTGAGTGAAAACTTAGGGTTCTTAGAGAATGGTTCTCTGGAGATGGGAGATTCCAAGTCCTATTAAAACTTGGTTATCTTTGAATTTTCTATTCATTTTATATTTCAATACAGTTTGGGTCTTATCACATTGTTCCTAAAAGAGAGATCAAAGGAAAGAGAGTCGAAAACATGCATCACCTGCCCTTCTAAATTCTTTATCTTCTTGTCCTTTGCTTCTAAAGTCTTCTTTTCCCTGAGTGCAAATGAAATATCTCAACTACTTGAAAAGAAAATGAAAACAATAACCAAACACAAATATTTGCTGCCTTGTTTCAACTTTTGTAAAATTTTGGGCTATGGTAATGAAACATGAGTTGTGTTAATTTTCTGAAACTATTCACAGTAGATAGAAATTGGGGGTTTGAAACTTGAAATGGTTAACTGTAGAATTTAGTTTTCTCACAAGATTTATGAGAGCATTTCATTGATACACATACACTAACCACCACTTGTTAAAATTCACCTAGCAGATCATCTAAAATAAGCCTTAAACAAGAACAGAAATAAATGCATCTGAACCAGGTAGCATTGCAGGACAGTTTCAACAACAAGATTGCTCGATTGGGAATTAATCCTTCAAAGATGCAGAGCAAGGCAACAAGAGAATTTACCTATCTTCCATTTCAAGGATCTTTGTTTTCCATATCTCCTGGTTCTGCAAGAGATTCTCATTCAACTGCAGGCAAGGGAACAATTAAACATCAAACAATATTCTATCATTAAAATAGATAGTGTCTCCCAATTGTACATCTTCCAATATAAAGTAGTTTTTTTTAAGGAAACCAGAATATCGAAGCTTAGTTTCATTATACCCAAGGTAACGGTGCCCGTTACTAGACCAGGCACCAAGAGCTTCAATAGAGACACGGGAGATATCTACAGTTAATGTCACAGGTGGGTTTCAAACCTGGAACCTTGAGGAGAGCACACCTTCAAAGCCCAAGCCTTTGATGACCGCATCACCCTTTGGGGGCAATATAAAGAAAGCAGTTTAAACTGCAACATAGCAGGAGCAGTCACTAACATCATCTAGAAATTTCTTTTCATTGATGCACTTATCCAGCTTAGTCAGCATCTTCTGCAGTTTTTGATTGATGGCCTTCTCAATACCTCGAGATGTTTCTCTTTCAGTTTCTTCTTTGACTTCTAGGAGCAGCGACTCAAAATACTAAAATGGTAACAAATAGACAAAAAATAAAAAATGCGGCAACAGGTTAGAACCAAACTATCAACAAGCACCTAGAGCACTCATATTCCATAACAAACTTTAACTTTTAGCTTCTACTCTTAACAGAAACGTACACACTCATTGGTAAGTAAGATAATATAGAATAGAAGACATACTAGTTTTTGGTTCTCAAGTTGACCAGTAAGTAGTTCGTTGTATTCATTGACAATCTAATGATATAAACACAATTTGTTAGCACAAATTTTTCAAAACACAATCTCAAGTAAAGGTACAAGGGGAAAAATTATTACAAGTTCAACTCTACTGTTTAGAAGAGCCTCACTAGCTGCAGCATCTTTACCACCACAGCTCATGCATCCATCATTAGCATGAGCACAATATGAATTCAACTCAACCAATTTTCCATCAGTTTTAGATTGGATCAACCGATGAACATAATTATCGCCTGCATAATCCCATACACGTTGAGTGTCTAATTCAAGAGAATAACAGTGTTGTGTATCTTTCCAATGTACTATAGCATGCCCTTCTTTGTACCTGAACCCAGTTATCAATATTTTAATATTCCAACCAATACATAACATAAAGAAGTAAGTAACCGTGTAAGAAAATAACTGCGAATGAAAAAAATCAACGCAAAAAACATTACTTGCCACAGCCAACAAAGCCACAGATGACACAAATCCAAAGGTTTTCAGAAGTCTGGCAAACAAAACATATTGATTTCTCATGCTGCTGCTGACAATATCGACACACCTGGAAATCATCAAACAAAGATTATCAAACCGAAACACCTTAGGTGATGAACTTTCAAACTGAACTTATCTAAAATCAGACGGGAAACGTTTTGAATAATGATCAGCTAAAAGTTGAAAAAGTAATTCACTTACCGGACAAGAGGAATCAGTCCATTTTGAAATACATGAACAGTGGAAGGAGTGATTGCAGATAGTAGTGAGAATTCCACTTGCATCTTGGTCTAATTTATCTGCACCATCAGGAACAAAGGTGGAATCATTAACAAGGAACCAGTACCAAACACGGGGGAGTCGGTGAATAATGGAAAAAGGAAATGGAGAGGGGGCCGTGAGAGTCATTTGCATGATCTAAGTGCCAATATTATAAAAAGAATGCAGTCACTGGCACTGCTTAGACACATTGTAATGAACAATATACTTTAAAAAAAAAAAAACAGAAAAAAAAAAATGCTAGATAAAAAGCATTTACATCTACACTTACCCAAGCAGACTGGACATGTTGGCTGCTCAGTGGAACTTACAGGGGATGCATGTGCATGTTCAATTGAGGCAGTATATTGAACATCAACCATGAAAAGCATATGACAAACCTCTGCCTTGAAAATAGAAAATTTTGTTAACCAAAAGATCGTAGCTCTTAAACAATCCTTTCGATGAAATATTAGAAACCAATGCTAATGTCCAACCTCCAGTGATGAGTATCGCTTTCCATTCAAATGCTTGTAGAAATTATCTGCTGAATCCTGACTTTGAAATCTGATTAATATGCCATATCTTTCCTCCATCCCATCACCTCTATTCCACACATAAACAATCGCGATAAAGAGATAAATAAAGCCTAAGAAGATTCACAAAATCACAACATGTATACAAGACTACCTAATAACTCAAATTAGAAGCAACAGTTGAGCAATTAAACCTGACAACTCGCATCTCCAAAATTTCATGAATGAATGATCCACAAAACTGGCAAAAGTCAGCATAAGTCATATGATTTGGAACTCCAAGTACACAAACAAGAGGTTTTCTCTCGACCTAAGCAAAAAACAAAACGACTTCGTCAGAATAGAAAATGACATTACAGATAGAAAACTTAGCTATGGAATCAAAGGCTCAGAATTGGAATCCGCCTATATCTACAAATACAATGCTAAAAAATGAAAATCCAACAATGATTTGGCTTTCTTAAACAAAAGTTTCTCGAATATTTTTGATATTACCGATTCGTTTACACTTCAAAATGTCTTGGATGAAACAAACAAGACAAAGATGATTGAAAAAAAAACCTCAATCTCTGAATGTATCGCTCGGTTATACATATAGGAACTAAGTAAAATTTGAGTACAAGGCTAATTTTCTTGCCAACAAAAAACCCAACTCCACGAAAGAAAACCACAATACTAAACAAACCGTAGAAACTATCCCAAATAATAGAAATCGCTTGGAAGACCAACAAATTGAAATTCCACAGCAAAGAAAAGCAATAAGTAAAGATAAAAATTAAAATAGAGCTTACAGGGAGAGGAGAAGATGAGGTGGAGGACGAGGATGTGGAAACTTCATCTCGGAATAGATGTACGACTCCTCTGATCTCCTCGATTCTGGGATTGCCAGATGAGAAGTGAAAGGCTTGGGTCACCCCGGAGATTGAAGAAGATGAAGATGAAGAAAAAGCGGTGGAATCGGTTGAGGTTAATGCCGATTTCGGAGGCCGAAACCCTTCATCGGAGGTTGTCGGTGCGTCGTGAACTGCGGTGGAGCTTGTTACCATTGAGTTTTCGCCGGGATACGAATTTTCTATTCCAACGCAATTTCCCTCCTTGTTAACCAGAGTAACCTTTCGCCAGCGCCTTCTTGATTCTCACTATCCTAAGCCAAATAGTTAATTTTTTTTTTTTTTTTAATTGAGAAAATTACTTTTTGGTTCCGCTTTGGGTTTAATCAAGGGTGTTCAAAATCCAAAGGATTAGTGTAAAGTTTGTTTATTGTCGGTGATAATTCAGTTCAACTCCACAGAAATTTAGAGGTGTTTGTTTGAGATTTTATGGAGGACTTATTATGAGTGTTTAGTAATAATTCGTTTGTTTGAAGATTGTAGTAGATTGTTTAGAAAGAGATATTATCAATTTTTGTTTGTTTCACGATCGTTTATGGAGAGTTACAAGAGTGTTTGTTGTTTTTGATATGAGATGACATTTATGAATATTTTTAAATTTAAATTATTTAAATTTAAAAAAATTAAAAGAATAAAAGTGTTTGAATAAATTAAAAGAATTTAAAAACGAATATTATTAAACACTCAAAATAAAATGACACAAATGTTTTATGAATATCAGAAAGCGCCATTTGTGTATATATTTGAATAAATTAAAAGTTTTTTTTTTTGCAGGTCAGACACGTGGCGCTTTCTGATTGTGTCATGTGACCTCTTGCAATGGGGCTGCCTCCTAGGTGAAAAAAAAAAACTCCTAAAAACTAGCATTTAGACTAATTCCAATCTTTTTTAAAAAAACATTTCACAAACACCCCTTAGTATTTGAGTCTTATATATTTGTGAGCAATCGTGACGTTTGATTGATTCTTGAGTTTATAGTGAATTTGGTTTGGTTGAAAAATTGAACCGACCAACTAGTATACATTCCTAAGTTTAATTTTAGTTTAGTGTGTATATATTTAAAAAATAAACAACTTTTATCTGACATTTCAATAATGATGATCTGACCATTAGTTTTTGTTACTTTGAAGTTTTATTTCAATTTGATTTTTCAAAATTGATTTTTTTTTTTTTTTTTTTTTTTTTTTTTTTTTGACATTTCAATATTGGTGGGTTTTTAATTTTGTTTTTTAACTTTTGTTCCATTTTCAATTTCTTTGTCTCTACTTCGTAACTTTTGTTACATGGTTAACCCTTAGTTTTGTTTAATGCCAGTTGAGGGGCGATAGAAGTGCACTTTTCAGGTTTGTTTTCAAAAGTGGTGGAACCATTGAGAAGAAAGCGGGGGAATGGGTGCGGTCACACTGCTCCATTAAGAGTAAAGATTCAAACTAGTGACCTCTAATTTTTTTTCCGCTAATTCCATATACTTGAAGAAATGGAAGATTTAGTTTCACTTTGAAACTCTGTTTGTTGACCCAAGCTTCAATCATCCTTGGCTGGGATTTGTTATTTTTTAGGGGTATTTGTGTTAAGAATTAGATGCTTTCTTTTATTAAAAAAAATGACAAGAAGCAAAAAGCATGCTTTGTCATAAGATGTATGAAGGTATATGGTCAGGAGATCCGCAGCTGGTTCTATTTAGCAATTTGTTGACATGGTTGACATTTGATTTAGCCATACATAGAATTGGTCGTGTTCTTGTCGATTGACTTCGAGTAGCTTTATCGCTATTAGAGCTATTTGTGTGGTACTCGAGACTTCTCAAGGTACGTGTGTCTATAACAGCTTGCATGTAAATATTACCCCCAATATTTTTTATTGTCTTAAGATGCATTTTGTACGCTAATTATGTTATTGTAGATGATGGATTATGATATGCGGATGATTATTATAAACAGTGAATTATAATAATTGGTGATTAAAGTACAAGTTATTATAACAAGAGTTATGATAATCTCTGTTTGAAAAAACAAGGTTGTGATTTATATACTGCTGGCGTGGTTCGGTCTTTGATTCATTCTTGTTCAAAGAGAAGGCACCGGATCATCCGGTCGTGCATCAGATGGAGCTGAAAGTTGCTACTCTTTGGACCTTCCCTTTGATAATCAACAACTCTACGGCTACATCAAGCAGTAAGCAGCTTAGGAATCTTCAAGGCCGCTCAAACAGAGATCTGTTCATGCAAGTCTACCACCTGTAGAAGGAAATGAAATCATCAAACTGTTGAGTTAGAGTTGCACAGCTACATCAAGCTCACTCTTGTTAGTACATCAAACTGATATTTTTTTTACTGTTATGTCTTCCATTAGGTTGTTGGGCATAAATTCAATGTGTTTACAACCTAAATAGAATATGTCAAGGAGTAACTTGAGGTGCCACCTTCTGGTCGTCTTGTCGCCAACGTCGAAGTTCGCCTTCGACCACGATTTTCGCAGACTCGGCCATCTCTGCCCCCTTTAGTGCCATCTCTGTTGCTATCTTAATTTCTTCAATTGCCTTTAAGTTGGCCTCTAGTTTTTTCATTGCATCATTTTGCCTTGCAGCTATTAACTCGACATCGGCAATGCTGTTTGCCTCTTCTTTTTCTGCCAACATTTTTGACTCTCTGACCCTTTTGCTCAATGATTCAAACTCATCAACGGTCAGTTTGATCTGTGAAGTAGGTTCGTAACCTTCGACAGAATCATCGTTATGTTTTTCGCCGATAACTTTCATCTCATCAAGGGCTTTTTTCTCTGCTTCTTTTGCTTCTTCGGCCTCTTTATGTAGAGTCTGTAGTTTGCTCTCTGCCTCTTCTGTGAAGCATCGGCTAGCTTCGGCAATTCTCTTCAGCTCGGTGGCTTCTTCCTTCATCTGTTCAGCTTCTTGCCTTGCTGTTTTAGCTTCGACTAGAAGTTTCTTGAGCTTCAAGTTTTGTTGTCTTCTGTCTTCTAACATCTTTTCTTCCTCGTCAAGTTTGTTATTCAGTTCCTCTCTTTCCCTCTTCACAGTTTCCACTTCCAGTCTCAAGGATGTAACTAAGGTTCTGAGAGAGCTTTCTTCTCCAGAAATCTGTTGCAGAGTCCTTGTAGCTTCGTTAAGCTCAGCAGTCACAGCTTTAACAGTATCCATTTCAGAAGCATGGACTTTCTTCATCTTCTCTTGTAAAACTTCGATCTCTGCAGTTGTTTCTTTAAGTGTTTCCTCGAGGGAAATCATCATTTGAGGATCGGTTTCCTTTCGAAGAATCGTCAAATTCCTCTCGGCTTCTTCTCGAGCAGTCATGTACTCATTAAAACTCGTTTCTTTCTCCATTAGGATCTTAAACTGCTCTTGATGTGCCTCCATAGAAACCTGCTTAAGTTGTTTGATCGACTGCTGCATTGCAGCAATTTGCTTCGAAAGTTCAACCAATCGATCGCTGTTGAGATTCGCTGAACGTTGAGCCTCAGCAGCTAGTTGAAATGCAGCCAACTTCCCCTCTAATGCTGCATCATAATCTTGGCGGATTTTTGTCAACTCCTGCTTTGAAGCATCGAGTTCTGCCACCGTGATTGCGTACTCGGTTCTTGCATAGTCGAGCTCTTGTTTCCAAGCACCACGACTATCATTGCTAGTCTCGGTTTGTGATTTAGCTTTCTCGAGCTTCTTGGCTTGGAGTTCGACAGCTTCACCAGCGTCCATGGCAGATTTCATGGACTCGTTGATGGAACATAGCTTTGTGGTGAGTTCTTCCTGCATTTGTTTAACCTTCTCCAACTCAGAAAGTGCTCTGGATTTTGTGGACTCAGAACTCTGAAGTTGTTGCTTTATCTTGCTGAGCTCCTTTTGAGCCAACAAAAGTTGTGTTTCCTTCTCCAGTACATTCTGTTTGAAAAATAAAGAAAATTCGGTTAGAGAGTGTTTGTTTGTAAAATTGTGGAGTGTTTATTTTGACTGTTTAAAAATGAGGAGTTATTTTGAGTGATCATAAAGAATAAATTGTAATAATAACTCGTTTGTATAAGATTTTTAAAAAGTGATTATAAAAACTCGTTTATAAAATCTCCATAAACACTCAAAACAAACAGACCCTTATAATTATATTTCACTCATTCTTATAAAACTTTTTCGGTTCATATTTCACAACCATGTTTTTTGAGTTCAACCTATGATCATGAAGAGAGATTCAAATCCACTATCGATCTCTTGGTCATAGAAAGACATGAGTATTGTTAAGCAATCATTTTTGCTGGCATCGATCTCGATTCATTAGGAGATGTATGATAATCACTTAATCAATTTTTGAAAGCTTATTACACCAACTTTCACTTTTTTTTTAGTTAGATTTTACAAAAATATATAAGCAAAAGTATGAAAACTTAAATATTATGACCAAAAATTGTAAATTACAAAAAATCAATCATAGTTTAAAGTTAGATTAAAAAGAAAACCCATACAAAATAAATAAACTACAATTTAAAATATGAGTCAAAGTTGTCAACTTCTAGACATATTTTGTGACGTGGATAAGTTTATGTGCCACATAGTTGTAAAAAATGATGATTGAACTAATGAGAGAGAAATTATAAATTAAAGATATGACCGATTATTGTTCACACAGATAATATGAAAAAATGTGCAAATACCTTTAAGAAAGTAAACGAATTTTTCTCTTAAAATAATATTTTTGGAATATATGTATAGACAAAAAAAGTATAAATACCTCACAAGAAAGTTGTTTGGTCCTTTTAATGGTACGTTTGTCCTTAGTAGAAACAGCAACATCTCCAAACAAACTAACGGCTGCCTTTACCGATTGAAATGGTGCTCTTGTATCTATCTCCCCAACCTCTCCCTTTGGTGACCCTTTGTTTTCTTTTACTCGAATGTTCGCCATTTTTTTCTATATTATACGTTCGATCTTCTAACCTATAAAAAAACATTTCACAAATATTGTTAATTAGTTTAAAATAAATCATTCTTCAATGTATATATCGATCATTTGTCAACTTATAACTCAAACATGTGCGTACACTCGCTATTGCCTATAAAGAGAGAGTTCAATACCAAATTCATTTATAAGACCAAAAACGACAAGATAAAGAGATGAAAACAAATTTAAATTATTTCGAGACATGTTCGATACCAATTCTATTTTTGAAAAAACTTTGAGAATTATAAATGATAGCTAGAGTAAGAAATATCACCAATATTTATTGTGATTGTGGTGTGCCCATTGCTCAATCCATTCTTCTTGTTCTAATATAACAATTTGGTAAGAACAAACTCTTGAACTTGCAAATATATGGTTGAAGAGGCTTCCTTGAATTCTTAGGTGTAAATAACTATTTGTAACAATAAAAAAAAAAAAAAAAACTTATTATAAATGATTAGCAATTAACAAAGAACAATTAATAGAGGCCATGCAATGCTCCTTAAATTTCTCCTTGTTGGATGGATGCTTAACAAGTTTAAAATAACTAATGTTCTATTTATAGGCTAAAACTCTCTCCATCACCACAAATTATATGTTTTGTGGGTCAAATAATGCCTCTTTTTAGTTGTTAACCCTTGATTAACCAAGTAATTTGTGGTTAATAATTACTTTATTTAACATTTTTCACTAATCTAGACTGTTTTAACTACAACAATAAACATTATCCACCATTTTTTTTAATAATATTATCCTCCAATCCAATAATGAAATAAAACTATATAAAAAAGGTAATGTATTGTAATCTATATTTATGGGGTTGAACTAAATAAAACATTAAAATAATAATAATAATTAGGTACATGTTTTTATATATATGATTTTTTTTTATAGTACAAATTTGAGACTACAAATTATACATAAAGGGCATCACTACCGTCAAATAAATTGGGACCAACCTGTTCATTTGTATAAATTTTCACACACTTCAACTATTTTAACGAGATAAAATCAACTTATGCGGTTGTCAATGAAATTCATAGAATTAATTAATGAATGATTATCATAGATTGAATTTATATTTTTTTTCCAATTTTCTGATATATTTTTTTAATCCAAATATGAGATTTTTTTTTTTTTTTTTTTTTTTTTTTTTTTTACAAATTTGGGAGGAGACAACAAACCTTACATAGAGGGTACTGTTACTCTCAATTTACGAACTCGTAACGCTGGAATAACATCAAACAATGAAATCAGTACGCCAGTGATCCATTCGGTATCTTTAAAATATTCTTTGAATGATAACTAGACAAAAGTTTAATGGTGGGAAATAACTTACCAAAAGTTTAACCTTGAGATCATGATACTAATTTTGTATTTACAACATTTTTGAGTTAGAAACCAAACTAAAAAAATTACATAAACAACAAATTTCTTTTGTCAATTTTCAGTATGCTAGTGTTCAATTGGATTAACATCAAACAATAAAATTATTGTGTCACAACGCACCTTTTCTCGATTAATTGATTGCTTTGGATAAATTTTTTTATATGTAATTTTGTGAATATATAATTTTAAATAATTGTTAGCATAAAAATATAACGATTTTTTTTAATTGAAAGACCTAACATTTGCTACTATAATATGTAACTTTTATGTAGAAAAGATTTACATTCATAATGGTAAAATATAAATAATTACTTAATATAATATATTCATTTGTCAATGATTTATTTTTTTTAATAATTAATCAATCAACTTTCAGTTTTATATTTCTCAAATCTTACCCAAAAAGAAGAAAAAAATCTCAAGTCTTATCTATTCCACAAACACTCTTCACTCATCATATTTCAATGGCTTGCTGAAAGCTTGAAATCTCCCAAAAATGGCGACTACAATGGCGTTAACTTCATTTTCCTCTAATTTCATCTCTCATCCCTTCACCGCAACACGCCTTTCATATCAATTTCCACAAATCTCATCGCCTCACCATCTCAAACCACGCTTCTCTGTAAATTCCTCCGCGTCTTCGGATTTAGATCCATCGCTTCCCTCAAACGTTCACGTCTTCTGGCAGTGGCTTCGCCAGGAAGGCCTGGTATCCTCCAAGACTCACGTGAAGCCGGCAATCTTCCCCGATGAAGGTTTAGGGCTAGCCACAACCAAAGACCTATCCAAAAACGATGTCGTTTTGGAGGTTCCCAAGCGATTCTGGATAAATCCCGACGCGGTTGCTAATTCCGACATTGGCAATGTGTGCAGTGGATTGAAGCCGTGGATTTCGGTTGCTCTGTTTCTGATTAGAGAGAATTTCAAGGAGGATTCGATTTGGCGTCGGTACCTCGATATTCTCCCTCGGGAAACGGATTCGACTGTGTTTTGGTGGATCTTTGGCTTTCCTTTTTTTACTGTTTATAATCTGCTGTTTGTTGATTGATGTTGTTTTTGTTAATCGTGGAGTTGATGGAGTGCTTTATCTTTATGGTTCAGTGCAGGTCTGAAGAGGAACTTGCTGAGCTTCAAGGTTTGTTTGTTAAGTTTCAATTGTGGTTTATTTGTTTCCCAACTCAAATTCTAGAGCACTGAAGATTAATACAAACATAGGATTTGAAACGAGCTATTAATTG
>JBBMEG010000005.1:4037847-4058161 GCA_037832605.1 Cyclanthera cordifolia | reverse complement strand
TTTATTTGTTTCCCAACTCAAATTCTAGAGCACTGAAGATTAATACAAACATAGGATTTGAAACGAGCTATTAATTGGAATTATACTTGTGAATACACAAAATAAATTTTCTTTCTAAATATTACTTTTAAATACTCTTAAAAACTAACTTCAAACGATAATCATTACTTCTAATTACTTAAAATAGATCATCATTATGAATAGTAATAATTCCAATTACTAATTCTTATTACTGGAAAACTATATCTAAATAAATTTCGACTAGAATCAGTACTTTTAAATACTCAAAATAAATATTTTTTCTAAATATTAATTCTAAATACTTTTAAAATTATAATTCAAACATTTTCTAAAGGTTTAACTTGATGAAGGACAAACGTGGCTCGGAGGCATTTGGTAGACTAATTAAGCGAGGGTAGATGATGGATTATTGTAAACTATGACTCATTATAATCGAAAGTGTTTAAGGTGTATGTTATTATGATATGAGTTATGTTTTTTGTTTTTTTTTACAATTTTTTTAAATAATTTGGATTTTGGTTAAAAAATAAAAATAACTATTTTTTTTTAATTTATATTGAACATAATAGAACAAATTAACATTTTTTTTTTTCAACAAATAAATTTTTTTCTTATTTTATTTGGCATATGTTGTGTATTGGTATAGTTATGTACTAAACAAAATAAGTAGTTCTAATTTGAGACTCTAAAATAAGTATAGATTTTTCTTCATACATTTCATTTTGATATTTTTATCTAGTTAGTAAAAATGATGTTAAATAATTACAATAATAGGATTTAAAACATATATTATTAAAGACATATATTGACAATCCAGAGTTAATTTTAGAAAATTAGTCAACATATATTGTTTAATAGAAATTACTAAACGTATTAATAAAATAGTTATTCAGAGTAAATCTTTTATAGTCAATATTCATAACAATATTAAAGAAAGACATAAAAGGTTTAAACAAATAAATAACCGGTTATAATAATTGATGAGCCAAAAGTGAGTTGATTTTTTTTTATATATATATAGAATAATATGGTTGAGTTATGATAATGCAACCCACCATTTACTAGTCCAAACACCCCTAGAAGATCTATAGGATGCTTTCAGTTTCATCATGAAAAATGAAAATAACTCAGTAAGTAATTGATTACAACATTATTGCTTGATGATTGTTTCAGGAACCCAACTTCTGAGTACAACGTTGAATGTAAAAGAATATGTGAAGTCGGAATTTCTTAAGATTGAAGAGGAGATATTACTCCGCCACAAAGATCTATTTCCTTATTCAATTACACTGGATGACTTCTTTTGGGCTTTTGGGATACTCAGATCAAGAGCATTTTCACGACTCAGAGGCCAAAACCTTGTTTTGATCCCTTTTGCAGACTTGGTTCGATCTCTTACTCTTTTACGTTGGTAGTTAACTGGTTAGGTATGCATGAACGTTTTAAGTTATTAATATCAGAGAAACCTTGTGCATATATTACAAGCAGCGCCTGTTGTTTAGATAAATTTTAACTCCCTTCAAACACGTATTTTATAATGGGAAATTACTACATATAGTAGGGTTGATTTCGGTTCGATTTTTATTAGTTTTGTGTCAAACCATAACCGAATCAATATCTTCGAATTTTCAATAATTTGGTCCGAATCGATGTCCAATAAAAGACAAAATCATTGGTTCGATTTTATTTGGTTTGGTTTTCGGTTTTGATTTCTATAAAATATTTGTTGAATTATGTAAATCACCAATCAACTATATCAACTAACAAGTTTATTTTTCAAATTTTTTGTCTCATTCTCAATTTGATTTTTAATTTTATTCTATAAATTTTCATTTTACTAACAAAAAATTTAATACTTTTCATTTTTCATAAGAATTACAACATTTACCATTCTTTTACTTCATATTTCACATTTTTATTGGTTCTTCCACCAAGAACCGAACGGAACCGATATATTTCGATTTTTTAAAATATCAAACCGAATGATTTAGTATTGTTCTAAAAAACTGAATTGTTCCATTGGATCGGTTTGGTTCGATTTGATTTTGGCGATTTTCGATTTTTCCTTTCAACTCTAACATATAGCAACTTTTCATTCACCTATTTTAATTATAGTTTTTTTAGAAAAAAAAAATTCCTACATAGCAGATTTTCATTCGTCTTTCAAAAATTTCAATTTTACCCCTCTTTTCAACAATTGATTGAAAACTATTAGCGACGTGATTGAATCAATCAACCAACTGGTTGAGTTTATCAGTTGAACTACTGATTGAAGATTATCAGCTGAACAACTGATCGAAGGTTATTAGTGAAAGCCAAACTACTGATTGAAATGAGTGTATTTTAGTCATTTTACATAGACGATTTATTTTTCTCCTATACAGATAATATTTTCATAATTTTGCTATACATGAAATTTGGTTTGTGTTTTTTGCTATACATCAAAAATCTCATTTTATAATTTATCAGGTCAACCATAGTGCTAAAGTAACCTCAGAAGAACATGCTTGGGAGGTTAAGGGACCAGCCGGTCTCTTCTCATGGGATTTCCTTTTCTCTCTCCGGTCCCCAATTTCTGTGAAAGCTGGTGAGCAGGTGAACTGACTTCCATGTTCATATAGTTGGAGTAGAATTTACTTGCAGTTGCACAATATGTGTTAAAGATATTTACATAACATTTCAATTTGCATGAACTTTTGATTGTATGCCCAATAGGTTTTTATCCAATACGACTTAAAGAAGAGCAATGCAGACTTAGCTCTTGACTATGGGTTCATAGAGCCAAAAGCCGACCGCAATGCATTTACACTGACGTTAGAGATACCTGAGTCGGACGCTTTCTTTGACGACAAGCTGGATGTAGCTGAAACAAATGGTCTTGGTGAGACTGCTTATTTTGACGTTGTTTTGGACCGTCCTTTTCCACCTGCAATGCTTCCGTTCCTACGGCTGCTAGCTCTCGGTGGCACGGATGCATTTCTCTTGGAGTCTCTGTTTAGAAACTCAATCTGGGGTCATCTTGAGTTTCCTCTAAGTCGTGCAAATGAAGAGCTTGTATGTCAAGTTGTCATCAATGCTTGTGAGGCTGCTCTTTCTGGCTACCCTACCACAATAGAAGAGGTAAAATCATCAAATTTTCATTCATCTATCATGCATCTATCATAAAGTCATGACGTATCTTCTAGTAATTTGTATGTTTGGAGAAGTTTATAATGATCTGAATCTTATAGAATTTTCGATATTCCACCCTGGCTTTCTTTTGTATTGTATCTGATACCATGTCAAATATTGTAAACTGTCAATCAACCTAGCTTTTAGGTTAGTAATTTTAATTAAATGAACTAACCATACAAAAAAAAAATCAAATATCCATGTTTATAATCATCATGAATTGGTCTAGTGGCCAAATAACGCCTTGGGGATTTAAGAGGTTATATGGTTTAATCCATAGTGATCGTTTACCCTAAGAAATAATTTATTACGAGTGTGCATAAACTAGTCTAGACACTCACTTATCGTTTTTGAGTTGAACTACAAGTTTTTTTTTAATTGAAAAACAAGAGTCTAGTTTTTAAACTTTGATTGTTATGTAATCTCTAAACTCTAAAAAAGTTTCAATTGCTTTTTTGACTTTCAGATTGTGATTTTATTTACTTTTTGTCATTAACACTTTGAACTAAAACGTGATGCGTAGAACATTGTTGGCATATAACATGCTTAAAAATGGTAGAACTAACCATTGAACTAATCGGACTGTCATCATTAATAAGAAAGATTCAACACGACTATGTTGCAATTACTAGTTTATCTCTTCAGCTGTCTGCCAAATCATGCCCAATTCAACCAATATCGTTTGTCTGATCATTTAGTTAAAAGAGTTGACGATAAATTTAGATTTAAAATCATTATTTAAATTTCAACAGTTCATTGATTAGATGGGTTTCAAGATTTTGGTACAAGTTCTGAACCAAAACTGCTCTCAGGAAGTTGGACATTCAACTTTGGTTCCTAAAAGTAGGCTTACACGTCGAATGATCATCTTGAAAATTCCATGGCTTAGAGACAAACATGAAAGTTCAATATTATTTAAATTTAGAATTCAACCAATATCTGATAGAGGCATGAAAATTTCCATGGCTTATCTTAACCCTCATTTGACAATGATTATGAATTGCAGGATCAGAAGCTAAAGAAAGAAAATCTTGATTCAAGACTGAGAATTGCTGTTGGAATAAGAGAAGGGGAGAAAAGGGTATTGCAGCAAATAATCACAATTTTCAAAGACAGGGAACTAGAATTAGATCAATTGGAATATTACCAAGAAAGAAGGTTAAAGGATCTTGGGCTATGTGGAGAGCAAGGTGAAATTATCTTTTGGGAGTCCAAATAGGAAGCCCCATTCATTAATGTGTCTTTTTCAGGGTCAAATACTTAAAGAGCTTTCAATAGTTTGACCTTTGACTAGATTGAGATGTTCAAATAGAATTAACTCATTTTTCATCATAATAGGTGTTGGCCAACGAAAAGTGATACATAGATTCTCTTCTTTTTTTAACCATAATAGATGTTCGAATAGGCTTGGAATTGAACCTAGATGGATGAGCAAAATCTACCGCTTGTCAACCCAAAACCTAGATGTTTGGAAATGAACTCATTTTGACAATAAATTTTAAAACCCTCAAACACCAAGTAGACAAAATTCCCAAAACAAAATCTCTGAAACACCATGGATTAAAAAAGAAACACATTCCTACAATGGTAATAATGGCGGTGGTGGTGGTGTTTCCCATACATTAATATCATAAAGTTGCTTATTAGCTTGAAGTGAAAATATCTTATCTCTTCCAATAGAAAAATCTAGGATGAGTCCTTCTCCATACTTAGATTGAACTTGAGAAGTCAATTCGAACCAGTATCCAGCCCGAGAATACACTGAAATGGCATTGTTTGTAGAGCAAAACAGCTTCCCTCCGTGCCATCTAAACTTTGAACAAGATGTAATATCCTTCACTCTCCCCAGTGAAGAAAAGAATCCAACATCATCAGAGCTCAAACCTTTTCTAAACTCTACAAAGCTAAAATTACCATGCTCATCTATTACACAAACGCTGTTCATATCCTCAATCCCCACCATATCTACTAAAGTTCCTGTATGGTTACAGCAGCGTTGAATATCTAGACATCTACTTACATATGGGAATTTGCTTCTTAGATCAAATATGTTTATTGTACCGCTTTTTGAGGTGGTATTTGCTGCAACTAAAATGTTGTAGGATGGCATGCATTGTAACTTGCAGATGTCGCCATTATAAACTTTACCGTCTATGAAATTAACTTGTTGTCCTGTTGTTGTGTCCCAAGCTCCGATCCCATTTATCGTTTTGTCTTTACATACACAAAATATTCTGTTCTGTGAATTGTTGATTGCCAGAATTCCAGGTCTTGATGTAAAAAATACATCTTCTCCATCACAACAAAGCTTAAAGTTATGTTTGAGCTCACCCGTTTCAGCATTGAATAGACCAACTCCGCCACCATCCGGCATCTTTGGATATGAGTCTCTTTTACCACTAATTAGTATGCTTTGTGAATCATACCACTCCATGTCCACAATCTTCATATAATCAAAATTTGCACTGTATTGTTTCTGGAGCATCCAATCGTAGACATGGAAAACTCTGCCATTCGCAACTGAGCAACTATCATTGCAACTTGCTCTTATCAGTGTATTACTTTTCAGCATAGTTGTACTAGTTATGGAAGATGCTAGTTTGAGATTGTCACCGTCTAACTCCGCGCTTTTGGCGGCTCGAACTTGGTCTACAAGTCCGTAATAATGGGCTTCGCTAAAGAGAAGCATGTCGGGAATGGTTGGAGGAACAAGAAGCTTGCCGGTTCGAAGAAGATGAAGCAAGACGTTGAAGCAAGCAGGGTCCCTATCAATGAAATGCTCTCCGAATTCCTCGTATTGTGCTGACCAGGGCTCGTCTAACATGGTTCTGAGTATCGAGTTTTTGGGTGCATTGGAAAGGGTCGTGGCCGTGGTTTCGAATATCTTGCCTCCCACGTTGAATCTGACTTTTCGTTTGAGAGTTGCCATGGTTGTTTTTGTTTGAAGTCAAGTTGTGTTAGTATGCAATAAAGCAAATATATAAGAAAAATGAATGTGAAGTCTGTGTATTTGCTCTTGCCTCTTGAGTTTCCAACCATTTACTTCAGTTGGACAAACAAGATGTCTTTTAATATTCCTTCTCACAAACCAACGCCAACCATAAATTTTTTTTTTTTTTTTTTTTTTTTAACCCAGCTTAATTGTATAAAAAGAGGGTAATAATGTGAAAAAGTTATTATAAAGAGTAGTTTTGAAACAATTTGTAGAAATAGGGTAAAGAGTTTGTCGTTATTGGGTGGAGATGGGATGAAAGTAATGAAAAATTGAAAATCAACGAAACTCAACCAGCCTAAATCGATCCGATAGATTGGTTCATTTTTTAAAACAATATTGGATCTTTTGATTTGATATTTTAGAAAATAGAATTAGATCGGTTCAGTTAATTTAATATGAAATAAAAGTACAATAAATATTGCGATAAAAAGTATTGTTTTTTTAGTAAATAAAAGTCTTTAGAATAAAATTAAAAATAAAATTTTGAATGAGAAAAAAAGTGTGAAAAATAAATTAAAATCAAAAATCAAACTGAACCGATAGTTTTGTTCTTTATTGGACACAACTTAATTATTAAAAAATCGAGTAAATTAGTTTGGTTATTGTTTGGCACGAAATTAACAAAAATCAAACCGAAATCACGAAAAAAAGTGGGACTCACCTCAAAATTTATTTGTAAAAAAAATTAAAATATCATTTTGGTCCATCAACTATCACCTAATAACGTATACAATATTTGAATTCTCGATATATATATGCTACATAGTTGGTTATAATCCTTCAGAGACTTTGACTGTAATAGGAGCATCCATCGACAAAAGGGTCACCTTAAGATGATCATCACATGGCTATTGAGAACGAATCAAATCAGCTGGTTCTTATTTCTCAATCTTTCTCACCTACCCTCATGAAACTAAGGTAAAAAAAATTGAGAAAAAATTAGTATTTATTAAATACTCTTAAAAAACTACATCCAAGATTTGGATTGCAATTATTACTTTTAAATACTCAAAATAAATCTTCATTCTAAATACTAATCGTAAATACTCTTAAAATCACAATCCAAACATCTCGAGGATTAATAATTTCTTCATATAGATGTGCCATATTAACTTGTAAACATTTTGACCTAATTGTCTATTATACAAATTATAAGTCGGTATTTTTATTTAAATTTTGTAAAAAAATTATAGGGAAAGAAGATAGTTTTACTTCATAGACCTGAATAGCAAAATGTCACGATACTGAAATAAACAATGAACGAGAGCGATCATAGCACACAATTTCATTAACTAACCTAGAAAAATGACTATGAACGAAGTGATTTGAACAAAAATTAATCATTTGGATTTTATTATTATTTTCTTGTCAATCCATCAAAAAATTAAAATGTGAATACTTTTTTAACCTGAATAACTATTTTTTAGTTTTTTGTAAAATTGAGGATCAAAATTAAATTTTTAAAAATTTATGAACCAAAATAAAACATAAGTGATAATTGAGGGACTAAAATGATATTTTAAATTTTGACGAATCTCCAAAGTTTATAGGTATTATTTATAATTTAGTATTTATGATATTAATACTAATAAATGATTTATAATTTAGATATGCGTGGTGTATAAAGTATTTATTTATAATAATAATACTATTTAGGAAAATATTTGACTGCACTTTCAAACTTAATGTAATTGAATGATTAACTTAGATTTAGAATAGATTTCTATAACCGATTTTGATTGTGTGTGTGTGTATATGTATATATAATATGATACGATATTACTTACGATTTCAGTTTTGATCCATCGACACAGTCGGTTGTCGATCAATTTGTCGCGCAATTTTCTACGCATTTGCAAATTAGTTTCTCTCATCATCTCATGAATAATTGAAGGTTTGTTTGATTTTATTCTCTTCAAATTACAGAATTTTGTTCTTCCTCTTTTACAAATTTTGTTTTCGAGATCGTCTTACTTCATTAGGTCTAACGAACACTTTATTTCTTGATTTTTGTTCTCCATCTTTGGTTTAGCATTTTTTTTTAATCACGGAAGCGTATTGATTTCCTGTACTGAAATATGTATTGTTTTTTCATCGATTCTGAATTTGTTGAATGATGAAGTATGTTATCGGATGATTGTTGGGCGAATTTCTTATTTGTTCTGGAAAGTTGTTAATCCCCTTTCACCCTCCCCCAAACCAGATACGAACCGAGATTTGGAGGCAATGCCATGACGGGCCTGTTTGGTAACAATAACGAGCAGTTACCAGAAAGAAGAGGCATTGTTTCTGGATTTCTTAATTCCCTTGGAAAATCGGAACATGGAAGTAGGGCTGTTCGTCGAGGAAGAAGGCTTGGTCGAACTACTAGAATAAAACTCTCGTGTTTGTTTTTGATGCTTGCAACTTCCTTGTTGTATTTGGTGCTCTTTGGCTTAAAAGTGAACTTTCATGGTAAAATTTCACTCACTTATGACAATTATACAATTTTAGAATGTAGTGGCAAATCAGTTGAGGGCTATCCAAGTTTCAGTGCTTGATTGTATTTGTACTTTTCTCTTTTTTAGCCCATTTTAGAACTTGGTCTAATCACTTGTTATAGATAAAATTGAAGACAACATATCAATGTCTGATGTACCTGAAGCACCTGAAGAACCTGAAGTACCTGAAGTACCAGGAGAATATTTGGCATCCAGAGACCAGAAACCACCAACTACCAAGCAACGCCGAAAGCAACGTGAGTATTCTTGCCTTTTCACTTTATTGAAGGTAAAGTAGAGCTAAATCACTTTCTTAAACTTAAGGTGATACTGAGAATGGTTAGATCAAATTGTCCAGGAGGCAAAGAAAAGAAGAAAGAGGTGGTTAGAATTTAGAAATACAAACACTTTTAGAAAACTTAGCAATTGTATAAAGTAGATACATTCAAAAAACAAGACTATCCACTTTTCTGATAAATTAGAACAATTAACTCCATGTAGAATACAGGGAGGTCAAAGTAATACCAAAATCTCCATTTTTCGTCCTACAAGTAGTAGAAGAAACAAATTTTCTACCCGAATCGTTTGCTCCTTTCTTTTCTTTTCGATTGCACCTCTTTTGCTTGAAAAATTGTATTTTATATGCTTATTGGATATCTAAGAGTCCAAGAAAGTGAACTAAAGAGTCTTTAAAGGAAGTTCTATTTCTTTTGATTTCTTTTTTAATTGTGTACTGCTTATGTCTTCAATGTGGTGTTTAAGACACACGAAATTCTTTTGTAATTATAGCTTATCTATGATCCTTCGAGATTGGAAGACTTTGATCTATTAATTCTTTAGGAGGGGATTTTTCAACCGTAGGCTATTTTTTGTTCTTGTGTTAATAATCTACATCTTTTCTTCTAAAAAATAAAAGAAAGTTAAAGTTGTTGGCAAGCAGAATTTTGTGGATTTGAGCGTTCTTGGGATTTTTCTGGAGCTTCAGTGCCATTTGTGGGAATGGATTGGAAAAAAGTACTTGGGTTTAATGGATCTACATGGGGTTTATATGGACGGAAAGAGGTCTTCTGATTTTCTGGGATAAATCATTTAGGAGAAAGATTTGAGATAATCAAACTATATGTGCATTTTCTAAAGAAATTTAAAAAAAGTGTTGGTTAATACAATGAATTTTCTAAAGAATTTGGTCAATTCATTTATATTTTATTATTATTACAACAATTATCTTTCAGATCTACCTTGCAATGTTGATTTTGCGAAGTCAGTTGGTTATCTTATTGAACCCGAGGTCTCCATGAATGTTACTCAATTCTCTTTAGAGTTCGTAGAGCATGAGGAACGACAATCTGACAATGATTTATATAAGCCTAGATTTGGAGGACATCAAACCCTCGAGGAAAGGGAGAAATCCTTCTATGCAACAGATCAAAAACTTCATTGTGGTTTTGTTAAAGGACCACCAGGATACCCAAGTACTGGATTTGATTTAGATGAAAAGGATCGTGCATACATGAAAACATGCAGAGTTGCAGTTTCCTCGTGCATTTTTGGGAGCTCTGATTTTTTGAGGAAACCTACTAGCAAACAGGTAACTTTCTTGTCCTCTATTAAATCATTTTCCTAAGGTGTATGCAAGACTTGACGGTAGATACTCATTGGACAATATTCTTCTAATCAAGGCAAACTAAGCTGCAATGGTCCTCTGGAGCCTGAGGCGCAAGGTGCACTAAAGCAAATTTTCATGGAGAAAAATAAAGTTTTAATCAAGAATAATATACAAAACAAACATAAGATTCAAATATTAACCTTAATTTCAACCAAAGAAAATATATAAAACATACATAAACTCAACTATAAACCTTCATTTCATAGAAAAAAATGAAGCTTGAATTAGGAATGATATATAAACACACATACGTGATTCAAGACATTTTGATACCTTAAAAAAATTATCTCGCGCTTCGAATGACCTAGTACGTGGATCTCGCTGCCCGGTCAGCGAGTTGGGGTCCAAAGACGAAGAGCCCGGTTTTGGGCGTTCGAGGGTGCAATGTGACCCCCGAAACCAAAGGATATAGGGGCCAACATACTAAAAGAGTAGGCAAAATAGTAAAAAAATACAAAAGCACCAAAGCCCACAAGGCGCGTGCCTCGCCTTTTGCGCCTGGGTGTGCCTTTTAAAACACTGCTTCTAATGGCATTTTTCCATTTTATGTACGTGCTTGGTTTTTAGGATAAGATACAAATACGACTTTGCACAGAAATGTGTGGGATTTGATTCACTGCTTGTTCCTTTTTACCGTTAAAATAGTTTAGTTTTTGTACTCAAAATGCATGCTTTTTGATTGAAAGTTCAGAATTAATGCGATACAAACCAAGCTAGATAGAAATATAAAATGAAAAGAAAATACAAAGATAATCAAGTTTTCACAGGTACTTTGACCCTACCTCTTGCCCTAAACCATTTTCCAGAATATTGTCGACGTTCACCAATCTCGACCTCTCTATTTATAAGCAAATCCCTAACTTACTCCTTATCTCATTACTAAGGAACCTATCATAATATTGAAGGAAAATTTTCCTTATCATTATCGTTTTTTGTAATGTATCTATTAACAGGGGCTTTGCTTTTCCTTGCCACAGATCAGTGAATATTCCAAGAAGAATGTCTGTTTTGTCATGTTTGTTGATGAGAAAACTCTATCAAAACTATCAACTGAGGGAGATGTTCCTGATGTTAAGGGATTCATTGGACTATGGAAAATAGCTGTCGTGCAAAATTTACCATACGAAGATATGCGCAGAACCGGAAAGGTGCCTAAATTTTTGTCGCATCGGCTCTTTCCTTCTGCTAGGTAATCTCACATCTCTTACTAGTTAATCATCATGGATGAATTGGCTTAGTGATCAAAGAAGGCCTTAGGAGCTATTTGTATGTAGTTTTTCAAGTAAATCTTGGTTTGAATAACTACAAACAAGCAATTATTACTTGTAAATACTCAAAATAATCCTCATTTTAAATACTAATTCTAAATATTCTTAAAAACTACATCAAAACAATCTTTTAATTGCAATCATTACTAATCATTACTTGTAAATACTCAAAATAAATTATCATTCTGAATACTGTTAAAATCTCAATCCAAATACATCTGGAAATTAATATCCTAAGGGGTGTTCGAATGAATAATGGTAAGAGTGATTAGAAATTGAGGTTATTTTGAGGTTTTTAAAGAATAATTATGAAAGCTCATTTACAATAACTCGTTTGGATGAGTCAAAAGAGCAGTAAATAGCTCTTTTGGATGAGGTTTTTAAAGAGTGATTATAAAAGCTCATTTATAATAGCTCCATAAAAACTCGAAACAAACACTCCATGGATATCATGTTACTCAAATGATGTTAAACCATCAATCAACCCAAAACATATAGATTTGTGGGTTGAGTATGTGTAACCTGCCGAGGACACTCATGGATATTATTCTATACCGACATGCATAGTTATATTTATGGTGTTTCTAAGTCTTTCAATATTTATTTGAAAGGTATTCAATATGGGTGGACAGCAAAATGCGTCTTCAGACAGATCCAATGGTAGTTATTGAATATTTTCTGTGGCGAACAAACTCAGAATATGCCATTTCCAACCACTATGATCGCCATTGTGTGTGGGATGAAGTACAACAAAACAAACGTCTGAACAAGTACAATCACACTGCCATTGATGAACAATTTGCCTTTTATCAGTCTGATGGCCTTGTCCAGTTTGACCCTTTCAATCCTAACAACCTTCTTCCCAGTTGTGAGTGTTGCATGCATTTTATTACTTACTGTGGAGTTCATTTATTTATTTTTTATCTGTAATTAATGTTTATAACATTGTTTCTGCATTGGTTTTTGTATTTTTATTACAATGCACAGATGTTCCGGAAGGTTCCTTCATTGTCCGGGCTCATACTCCGATGTCAAATTTATTTTCGTGTCTTTGGTTCAATGAAGTTGATCGATTTACATCACGTGATCAATTGAGCTTTGGATATTCTTACTTGAAATTCAGGAGAATAAACCAAGACATACCATTCAACTTAAACATGTTCAAGGTAACACCTTTTCTAAGACAATGTTCTTTAGCTGTAAGGATTTTTTTTTTTTCATAAGAACAGATAAATTTACCCTTTTTTTTTTGTTTCTTTTGGTTAACTTTTGTTAAGGACTGTGAGCGGCGATCAGTAGCCAAACTTTTCCGGCATAGATTACTGCAACCTCCAAATATTTGATTGATGAAGTTCTTCAAGGTTCGAAGTTTGAGTTGTAACTTCAATTTTTTTGTTGTTATTATTTTTTTTTTTTTTGTTACCTTAATTATTTTTGTAATTAGACATTGTAGTAGTATCATGATCAACTAGGGCCCTTTTTTTTTTGACCCTTTGGTCGTGCGGAAATATCTCGTCTTCTCAAAAACCACTCGTTTGTCTTTGGTAGTAAACAATCATTCTCAACAACTCATTAAACTCTCTATCAAGCCACTCGATCACATTTCGCATCAAACATATCACTCAACCACTACTAACATCAATCACCAAACAAGTAATGAACTATCCTACCACTACTAATATCAATCACCAAACAAGTAATGAACTATCCTACCACTACTAACATTAGTATCCAAACAAGTATCTAACTACTATTAACCCCTTCACTCTTCTTCATTTTTTTCCACTCCACTCTTTTTTATCAAAAACAAACACACCCGGAGAAAGTTAAATAATTATTAATAGAACCGAAGGATTGGTGGCGCGTTGGTTTCATTATTTGGAAATAATCCAGTTCAACACCACGATCACAGGTTTGATTCAAATAATCGATATTTGACTCTCATTTACTTGAGAATAGTAATGTCATCTATGTAAGATTTGTGGTCCTCCCCTCTCAATTTAATAAAAAAAAATATATATATTTATTTATTTATTATTAGATTATGATAAACCTCATATTTATCTAATATTAAGATTAAAGATCCTTTTGAATCTAACAAAAGAATGATTCTAATATATAACTTGTTATAAGGTTAAGCCAATAAAATGAGGTCAATTGTGCTCATTTTTTATTGGATTAAAATACATTTTGGTTCTTACATTTTTTTTAAGTTTAATTAGTTTCTCTGTTAGTTCGCTTTATTTTGGTCTCTATAATTTCAAAAGTCCAATTTATTCTTTAAAATTTCAAATTTGTTCCATTTTAGTCTTCCAATTTTAAAATAAAATTTAAAATTTGGTCCATTTGATTAATTTGAAGTTAATATTTATTATTTTAATATAAGTAAAAGAAAACATGCGAGCATATTCATAAAATTTACAGACAAATTTCAATAGGAATCAAATTTACTTTATTTTGAAAGTTTCGAGATTAAAATTAAACATTTGAAACTTTATTGATTAAAATATGACAAATCTAAAATTTAAAGTCGAAAAAATTGATAATTTAGAAACCATATTAGAATAAACTTAAATGTTTATGAATTAATTTTCATGATATAAGTGAAAATTGTAAACTTTCAAGCCCAATAAAAAAAAAGAAAAAGAACAGGCCTTAATTGTGATTTGAGTGGTCATGTAATGATCAAGTCATGCATTAGAATCTCTCACATAATTATTATAAACTAAAAAATTAATAATAAAAAACATAAATTAAAACATTCAATATATTAAAATAAAATACTGTATCAAAAAAAAAAATGTATTAAAATAAAATAAAGGAGCTAATAAGATAATAGGATTAATTGTAAAATTAAATAGGAAAAAAAGTTAGAAATAATATAGGTCAAACTTAGTTCATTATATTGTTTGAACGCCTCCAAATTTGAATACAAAGTTTAGAGCTAGACCAACTATTATAGAATTACAATACATCAATTGTATTCAAAAGTTTAATAATTTGAAAGGTAAACTATATATATGTATATCAAATCAACTATCTCAATTCAATTATATGTATATGAAAGAAAGCTTTTATGAATGCATTTATTCATTTATCTATTTCCTTTCATCAAACAAAAAAATGTTTCTTTATTATTAAAATAATTATATAAAAAATGTACCTGCTTCATCAACGGGGTGGTGGCGCAGTTGGCTAGCGCGTAGGTCTCATAGCTTAGAGTTATCCTGAGGTCGAGAGTTCGAGCCTCTCTCACCCCATTATTTTTTTATTTTTCATGAAAAAGGAAGAAATAAATTTTCATTAAATAAAATAAATCATTTATTGAAAATTTATTATGATCAATTTTTTGACACTTATGTTGAATTCAATTACAATCAAATAATCTAACATTTCGCCAAAAGAGCTGTAGCTCAACGGTATTAGTGAACACCGAAGACCTATGAGGTCTCGGGTTCGAATCCCCACCCCCAATTATTGTAATCTCAAAAAAAAAAAAAAAAAAAAATCTAACATTTGGATTTTTGTTGACCATTTCAACTTCATTAAAAACATTGAAGCCAAATTCATGCGTCGCCAAATAAAATAAAGAGATTATATTAAATTATATCATTGTTCAAATTTGCGCACAATGAGACACGAGGCATAATCTCGTTTGATTTTGACCTGGCGGAGCCATCAGGAAAAAAAATCGCTCGTTTTCATATTCCACTCTTTAACGAAACATTCATTAAGGAAAAAAAAAATGTTTTAAATTGATTTTAATTTTGTATCATTAAAAAATAAGATAAATTATCGAATATGTCATGAACTTTAGAGTAGAAATATTTTTGTCGTTAAATAGAAATTGTTAAATTTTGATTTAGAACCAGTAACCTCATGATTCTAAATATACAAGAATACCACTAAACTGCTGCTCTTGTTGCTTAAAAATAAAATGAAATAATAAGATATAGGCAATAAGAATTAATAGGTGAACAACGTTAATTAACCTAAATAAAAAATGATAAAATATAAATGAGGAAAAAAAAAGAAAGAGAGAAATGAAAATAGATTGGAATGGTGATTCCGCATTTGATTTGCATTTGAGTTTCATTTGGGAGGTCTCCTTCTCCCATTCTGGCAAATCCAATTTTCCCTCTTTTTCAGTTCTCCCCTACGCATAAATACAATTTCCATTTCGATTATACAAATTTTCCCGAGAAAATTTTGTAGCTCAATCCCCTACGATCTCAGCTTCCCCCACCTTCAACGATCTGCTTTCTCCTTCCTGGATTCCATGTTTGAAACCTAGCTCCTCCAATCTGTTGCCATTCATTCTCATGGCTTTCCTATCCGATTGAGCAAACCACGGATTCATTCTGATTCTCCATTTCATTCTCTCCCCCGCTGCGTGGAGAGATCGCTACCTTCTCCGTCGCACTCCCTTTACAATCTTCTATCTCTAATTGCGGATCTGAAGCGTTCTCTTAGACGATGCCGTCTCACGCGGATCTGGACCGTCAGATCGAGCATCTGATGGAGTGTAAGCCTCTCTCCGAGCCCGAGGTTAAGACGCTTTGTGATCAGGCAAGGACAATATTGGTCGAGGAATGGAACGTTCAGCCGGTCAAGTGCCCGGTCACCGTTTGTGGGGATATTCACGGCCAGTTTTATGATCTCGTCGAACTGTTTCGGATAGGAGGGAATGCTCCTGACACTAATTATCTCTTCATGGGTGATTATGTGGGTGAGTTTTTTTTTTTTTTTTTACACTGGATGTTGTTATCACCTCATCTTCACGCAGTGTTTGATTTCAATTTGATTATAATTTTTTCCATTAAAAACTATTCTAATGAATTATTGTTGTCGCTACAACTTGTTGGTATTATATATGCTCGGTTAGATATCTAATATATCCATGATATGCATATTAGGTTTGTGATATTCAGTCTAAGAACTAATATTTTTTAATCTCGTTCATAATCTGATTTATGATTGACGATTTAATGATAATAAGTTAAGTTAAGCACCATAGTTGGATAATTTTGGGATCGTCTGGTCTTAATTTGTTCAATTTTATGGTTCATAGAGAATTCAGTCTTCAGATTCTAGTTTCTTCTCAGAAATCAAATGCTATTAGCGCGTTGAACTTTTGTGTGTCCTCGCCATTAAAGTTGTTGTCTTTGTTTGCTTTAGATCCTTGGTTAATTTGATTTGTATAGTCCAGTGTTTTAAAAAGCCCCTCAAGGCGCGCCTCATGCTCATAAAAGCCCCAGGCTCAATGTTGGCACCTCGGATAGAAAAGCCCGCGAAAGGCGCGTGCCTTACATGAAGCCTTCCGGCACGCAATGCGTGCGCCTTGTGGGCATTTTTTTATTTGTCTAAAATCTAAGTAAATCTATAATGTTTTGTTTATTTTTCTCTTTTTTTGAATTTTAAATTCAATCAACAATTACTTTAGAGTTTTATTTTTAAAAAAATAATTAAAACCTAACCGTTAACCCTAATCGTCAATTCACTTGTCCGTTCTCTCTAACTATTGCCAATGAAGGAGTTGATAGGGATGCATATGTATTTAGCGACCATAAGTTTGATCTCTAGGAATTTAGGTTTTATATGAGATTAACATTTTAATATTTCATGTTTTTAAGGGGTGACTACATTAAAATAATCTATATTGAAAGAGATTAATATATATGTTTTGTGTATATATACACATGTATTTATATTTTTTATTTTATCTATTCATGGTGTGCCTTGAAAATAAAATCCGCACTTTTTGTGCGCCTGGGGCCTCAGGCTCCAAAGCGTCATTGCGCTTTTGTACGCCTTGAGCTTTTTAAAACAAAGGTATAGTCTTAGTGGAGGTTTAGTTTCCTAGATCAGGTTGCATTTGATTGCAACTTATCAGAGTTCAGTGTTTTTAAGGTGTAAAACCTCAGAGTTAATTGAGGCATGAGTCCATGTACAATATACATACATGAACACGCAGACTCTGACAGAACTTTCAACTGGAGAATATCCTCAAGTATTTTGTGCATTGCAAACGGTTGAACATATTGTGTATTGTATATAATTACTACAAATATGAGTAGGAATGAAAGAAAAGGTTTAAAATAAACGAGAGAAGGAGCTTGCTTAACTACAGGAAAATCTTAGAGATGAAATATATTTATTTATTTTTGTATATTCTTTATCTATGAAAGTCCAAGCTAATTTACACGCACCACAACTATTAAATCGTCCGAACCTACAATATTTGGATGTCAAGGAAACATGTAACAAATTAATTACTAGATAGGTGATCACTATAAATTGAATATATAACCTTTTAGTTCCCTAAGGTCCTCTTGAGGATCAAGTCAACCCACGGTGGTTTTGTATATTTGTTGGAGTATGCTTACCCATGTACTTGAGCCGTGAAGGAGACTTTAATTTTATCAAATTTAATCTTGAACATGAAGAGAACGTGACAACAATACCCTTCTTTAAAATTTTGTTGCTATTTTCTGTAGATTTCTAGCTAGGTTTTGATATTCTTGTGGTTGGCTAAGGATGTTCGTTTACATGCTAGTTTTTTGTGACTATGTTGAGCCCTTGTTTCTACTAGCCTCTAGCTTTGTCGTGTTAGTTGAGTTTGAACATCTTCCTAGCAGCATGATTTTAAGGTTGGGTTTGAGTATTTTTGGCGAGGGTTTGTGGGTGTAGCTGAATCTTGGGTGATTTATTAGCAGGAGCACTTTTTTAGTTTGGCTTTGAAGAGAGCATTCCATTTATGAGATTTCAACTTTTTGGCTTGAGATATTTTTTTAAGTGCTTTTATAAAGTTCACTTCTCATCAAAATACTCTACTAATATTTTCTTATCAGATGTTTTGAAACTTGACAAAATTTTCAAATGAATGTATTTAAAATATAACGGACTTACTACTATGAGAACAACTGAAATAACAAAAGAATACAATTAGTTATGTTTACTCTTTTGGATTAGAACGCCTTTTTTACTTGGTTATCTTTGGTCTTGTTGTGGCTCTTTGGCTTCTAATCTCCATTTTATATTCATATTTTTTCAATGAAGTCCACTTTCACATAAAAAGGAAAAATTGGAGAAATTTTTTTTAATGATGAAGTAAATATATAGAGAGACTATTGATAGAAAAATTTGTGTGGAGGGTCACTTGTAAGAGAAAGTATGGGTTGAAAAAGTGATGCATGAAGCATTCTTCCTAGAGAATTACTTTCTACCCGTGAGAATAATACCTTCTTTACTTCCTAGAGAATTACTTTTGTTGCCCTCACTTGATGGAATGGAAATGTTATTCTCCTTCGAACAACCATGGTTTAAACACTCCTCTAGCCAATTGAGCAAGCTTTTCATAATCTCCATTGGCTTTGGTTTGTCGGTTGCCTCCCTTTCTCTCTCTTTATATAATTTTTGAATTTTTTTTACCCTCTCTCTTTATATAATTTTTTGTTGAGTTATGTTAAATCACCAATCAACCCAAAAACTTAAGCTAGTAAGTTGGGGTAAATTTAATTATATCATTATTAACTAACACTCTCCCTCACTCGTAGACTTAGATATTTTAGAAATGTCCTACAAGTACATTTAATTTTAAATGGGGAGGAAAATGACAGAACATGAATTTGAACTCACGATCTCCTGCTCTAATACCATATTAGAGAGTGTGAGCATCTAGGTTTTGAGGTGGAACCCCATACTATCTAATATGGTATTAGAGCCCATAAACCCAAATGGATATTATGTTCAATAAAAAGGAAATTGAGATCTGATTCAAGATTGGTGAACCCAAAAGATGCACCATCTTGAGGGGGCGTGTTGAGGATCTCATTATCCCACATTGGAAAAGTGGAAAGTCCTCCAAGCATTCATAAGATAAGGTGGATTACTGCTCTGATTGCCAATTGGTTTTGAGATGGATGCTTACACTTTCCTATATTTTTTAAATGTTTTCTTATATCTGTTTAGGAAAAAGACAATATCTGTGTTGGAAAGTTCTTCATATGATTTTCTTTGGTATTGGTGTAATTGTCAAGGATGAACATTAAGCTCAGAATGTTGAATTTGAGATCTTTTGTTACCTTGGTTCGTCACGTCTCCGGTTGAGTAGAATTCTTGAGACATGGTACAAGAGTGTTAGAATTTATTTGCTTCTTTTAAGTTTTGTTTGATTCAAAATATAGTATATTTACCATAATTGTTAGGATCTTTTAATGGGTATATGAAACTAGTGGCCTTGGGCCGGATATTTCTCTATGATGCATTGAGTGATGTCCAGTGGGAGCACTTCTGTTAGATTTGATGACAGCTACATCCATACACTTCGGTGGAAATAACATCTAATGAACTTTTCTAGTTGATTGAGATAGAGAATGATCTAACTATCATGACTTCATGAGTTGACCTAGTTGTTAAAATAGTCTTGAAAGACTAAGATGGAATACGTTCAATCCACGATGATCACCTATCTAGGATTTAATATTTTATGCGTTTTGTTTCAACCAAATATAGTAGGATTAGGCACACGCAATCTGACTTGACCGCATCGATATAAAAAGTGATGAAAACAATGTAACATCCCAAAAACTTCGAGTTAATATACTATAAGCAACTACAACAAGATAACAATCTCAGTTGAAGGCTTGAGCTTTGAAGGGGTGCTCCCTCAAGGTCTCAGGTTCGAGACCTATCTGTGACATTAATTTGTAGA
>JBBMEG010000005.1:4003993-4027669 GCA_037832605.1 Cyclanthera cordifolia | reverse complement strand
CAAGCAAACACCTCGGTAGAAAATTAATTCCCAAATACCATAAATCCATATGCCATCTAAATCACCGAGGATCAAATAACATGATAGTAAAGAATAAGTCAACGATCACTACCAGATAAGCCATCTCTACTGGAAAATGAATGTACAAGAGCAAGATGCTTCGAGTCTCTCCAACAAATGGTTGTAAGACTCCATTTCTTCGAGGTGAGGCTAAATTAGGCAGTCACCAATAAAAGAAAACAAACTTGGGCAATATCTGGAGGGCTACTCGTTCTGTAATCAGTCCTGCAAAACAAAAAAGTTAAAAATGACAGTGGAAAGTAAGAAAAAAAATGGCTGTCGTGTCATAGTCATCTCATCTAACCGTCAAATATAATATCGACACAGATTAATTTTAATACGGTATGAAACCACGTCTCGAGTTGTTTCAACCTCTCAAATAATTCCTTAGTATATGACAGGCTGAAACACATCCATAGCAGGTCGGTGTGGCGTTCTTCTGAGCTGGGCAGCAACATAAACCCTCTGCATCAGCAAGCAGATGAGTATTGGCATTGAACAGACTTTTTATTAAATGTACATAGGTTGCTGATTCAAGAAATGATAAATATTCCAGAAATCTGCAAAATTCACTTGGAACCTTCAGTCAAAAAATAGAACTAATATAATATCGTTACATCGTGCATAGTTTGTACATATCGAATCAGCATTTGTGTCCCATACACCCCATAAAACCAACATGAGACTTCAACATGATAATTCGTCGTTACTAATACGATCTGCTATTAGGTCGTACCTAGCAATAAATGAGATTACAAACAACCTAAAGGTATAAAGTAACGAACAAACTAGGGGTATAAACTAATAAACAAAGAATGTCACTCTGGCCATGTCAGGACTAATATTTAATCTGAACTACCTATGCCATTCTCATCTATTAGGGGAAGCACCCTATTGAATGCTAAGGCAACAACTCGATGCAAAGTAGCACCATCTTCGAGCTTATTGAGATCAAAGTCTAGGATTCAATGGTCAAAGCAAGCTCCATTCCGTCAAATTTTAACTTTCACCTCAGAGTCCTCCGACCAATCTTCTTCCGACCCTTCTAAGCAAGTATGAAGGCCAGTGGATACTGCTGCTTTCAATACAAAACAACACTGATACAGTCAAGTTTGCAAGCAAGCTTGTATCAGCTAAACGTTAGCCGAAAAAAGCAAACTGTCACCTGTCATCAAAGCACCAGCTCCCCTATGCACGTGTAAATCTTCGTGTAGATATAGATAGCTATACATTAAATACAAGCACTATCTTATTGCAGATTCATTCTCAACAAGTCCAAAAGTCACTTTCAGACGATCTTGTAGGTTTTTTAGGATGTTTTTTGTAATCCTTTTCTGATGCTTCGTGCTTTTTTGCCAGGCCATTCCAAAGGATACTAGTATGCTACACCCCTTCAACTTGGAAGGTAAATCCTCAATTTGATATTTAAGGTGGACCTGCAAGGGAAAATGTATTAAATTAAGTAATGAGCGCACTAAGTTTTTCATACAGACGGGCATTCAGAATATACTCAAGTGAAATGCTAAATAAGTACTCGATATTCATACATTGAAATAGTCACCAAGGGGAACTCCATGAAGTGTCAAGACCTCTTCAACGAGCCAACCATTTTTATTGGAGAGTGGGTGTCTTTGCTGTGTACTTGTCACTTCCACTCTGTAGTGGGAGATACGCTTGTCAAATATGTAATAAATTTGCCTCTCATAAACATTCTCTTTTTCTGATTCCCATGGAGTAAATGAATAATTAAGACAGCCAGCTTTCTCCATAACTTTGCGTTCCAACTCAGTCCCATTGAATAGCTCCATAGCAAAGCTGGTCTGGAAGCACCAGTAGAAATAATGTAACAACATGAAATAACACAGAGCCATAGAATAAACATGATAATTACTAATGAGTGTATTAAAATTTAGTCGAATAAACTGCATATAAACATGATAATAGCCTAATGTAGAAAAGTTTGTGATTCGCATGTACATGTGTACAAAATAACAGAGTGAGAGAAGCTTACAGGAACAGAGAGAGTGGACGAGAGAACCTCAGACATACTAACTTCACTGGGACCCAAAAATAATCCACATCCACTCTCTTCAGTTTGTAAGCAGTCCTTAGCTTCAGATTCTTCTTCAACTATTCGCACTTTCTGCTCCGGACTCAAATATTTAGCCTTCCACAGAGCAAGGATTGTCCTATAAATAGATTCAGAAGTTAATTTTTTCTCTCAGAGTAATCAGTTGCAGAAGTTCTTGAAACTTTGTTTCTAAATACAAGAATACAAAGATTGCTTTCCGAAATTTTGAGGTGGGAAACAATAGGAATGTTCACTTTTGGGAAGATCCCAACAGCCTTGTAAAGGGTGTATAAAATAATTATGAGAATTTAGGGCATAAAAATTAAAAAGGCTAACTTCTTTTACCATTTGGCAAATCAGTTTGTCTTCACAAGGAATATTCAAATTCTGGGCCCAATTCTAATGTACTAGATATTTGATTATAAACAAAGAAAAAGGAAACAGTGGGTTGTCAAAATAGATTTGGTGAAAGTCTATGATAACGTAATGGGCATTTCCATCTTGAAATTCTATGGACAAAAGAAAATAATCAGACGTGAATTTGTTAGATAGAGAGCTGCATATGAAATACTAAGTTTAAGCCTCTTAAAATATTAAAAAATATGAAAAACTGAAGAATAGAATAAAGCCATCAGGAAAGTGATACTCTTCGCCTTTTCCGCTCTAGTAGTAGTCCTATATTGAGCTTAATTGGAGCATGGGCCAAAAGATTTGATCTACACAGCTAACAACTACTGAGATCAATAAACTTAAAAGGCCAAAATTTCCAAATTATATTTATCCTACTATGTCATCTCACAAAGTCCAAACCAGTTTTTGACTGCAATCATTGCTTTTAACTACTCAAAATAAATTCTCATTCTAAATACTCTTAAAAACTAAGTTTTTTACTGTAATCATTACTTTTAAATACTCATAATCAATTCTCATTCTAAATACTAATTCTATATACTCTTAAAAACTACATCCAAACAAGCATTTGATTGCAATCATTACTAATTATTACTTTTAAATACTTAACAAAAATCTTTATTCTAAATATTCTTAAAATTTACATCCAAACAAGTTTTTTACTGTAATCGTTACTTTTAAATACTCAAAATAAAACTTCATTCTAAAATACTAATACTACATAATCTTAAAAACTACATCCAAACATCCCCTTGAATCTAAACCTATTCAGACTCCATAATGCAGGGGAACAAAATCTGTCTAGATAAGAATACAAGTACATGTCTTGAGAAGAATGAGACATAGCCCCATTTCAAGCCAGAAAATGAGGAACGGCTAGGTAAGTTCAAGTAGAAAAATAAAAGGATAGACAAAAATACCATATGACACGCAACAAACAAAATGCACTAAGCTAGCAAGAGAATAGAAATTACCTATGCGCTACACCAAATGATACAAAGGAATGGAAATGAAACTTCAGTCTGCCTTCCTCGTCAATTGTCTTTGCACCACTCTTTGCATCCAAACCTCTACCTGCTCGGAGAGTTATAACAATAATTGGACTGCCCATTGATGAGAGAGAAGGAGCAGCAACTTGAATATCCTCAATGTCCTCCCAAAGGAAAAAGAATTTGGTCTTGTGCCCAAATATATTTGCATGGAAACCTATAACTCTAGCAGATAGAAAAATGCGTCCCTGTACACAGAAAAACTAAATATTAATTGACACACATGAGGTACAATTTTAATTGCTAGATGAAAACAAAGTAAACAAAAATATGAAATTAAATTCAAAACCAGTAAACCACCTGAATAGGTATTTTACGTTTCAAATGACAGGTAAAATCATTAATAAGAAATTCTTCAGCCGGAAGCCCAAATAGTTTCTGAAAAGCTGAGTTTGACTGAGGAGAACGCAAATTGATCTACAGTTTATTTAAACTAAAGTTGTTAGTATATGATTGAATCCAAGAAAGTAAATTTTTGAAGTAGGATGCTAGGCTGTGTACCTTTTTTCCAACCTCTTTTTCCATTTTACTTAAATACTCTTTAACTACAGTAACGTTGCTGCCTCTGGTATTATCCAAGAAAATTCTCAAATGCAATTTGGATTGGCATGTTTGTGCCAACCTACCTTGAAGAGGTATCCATATGTCAGCTAAATCTGATATACTATTCCTGAGAAAATTGATCTCAGCATATCCCAAAGATGTAGCCTCATCAAAAGGCCCATCAAAATCATAAACTTCAACACCCAACACAGAAGGAGGTTCATCCATCGCATCAAATTCAAAAATTTCTGAGAGAAAAACAAGGTCTCTGTAAGAACTTAAATCAAATCAGTTATCTGAATAGAAAAGGTTACGTCATATATAAATTAAGAAAAATTAGATTCAACGTCAAACATAGATTTCAGTGATTTTATTGGAGATCTAGGTGATAACTAATATATATTCAACATTTTAAGAAAAATACCATTCCATTGAGGATCGGATTTCTGAAACTTAATTGAGCTATTTTTAGTTTTCCCATTACATGTAAACACCACATACGGGTCAGACAACCCACTTGAATCAACTGCGGCTAAACTACACCCCTCAATCAGAGCAACCGTAAGCAACCATCCATCTCCCTGAGCTTTGACTCCATGATCACTCCCTATTATCAAGAAAGGCCATGTGATCAGCTAAAGCAAGCAGTAATAAACTAAGTACTAACTGCATGTGAAATTTTATAGTACCTTTTTGCAGCCTGGCCTGCATGAAGCGTGAAATCATTCCCAAAACACGTTCACCCTGCAGAACTAGGACACCACACACAATGAATTCACCTATTGAATCAGGTAGGTCGAGCCCTACAAATTCAAGACCTTGAATTGTGCTTGGTGCAGCCAGCCAGATGTGTACAAGCACGTACAAAGCCATAAAAGCAGTGAACACAAAAGTGCAATTAGCAAAATATTGTACAGCAAGTTTAAAGGTCGACTGCGGCTGTGCCTGCAAAGATGCCAAAGCTTGTTCCTTATCTGATCCAATATTCTTTTGATCAACTGGAGGAACAGTCTGAGATAACAAACTAGCATACTGGTCAAAATTGTCCTTTATACCTTGTCTCGCTCCATTCTCAATCGCTCCTTTCATCATAGTGCTCTGTAGAAAGTTCATTCGCCATGAGATTACCAGTCGTGAAGATTTCTCTTCTGATGGAAGCTCAGGACCAGGAGTTATGCAGTAAAGTATCTCTACTTTGAATGTGCTCCCAAACATTACATCAGGAGTGGTTACAATGGTTAGAACGGCATAAACCTTTCCATCAGCTTTTAGGTACGTTTGTTCCTCAAATGCTTTGACAGCTTTGATTAGTTTTGTTGGAGCCTTAAGATATGATACTGATCTCTTTAAGCTTTCACCACCATTTTCAAATTTCCAATTTCCAAGTTGTAGTTCTGTAGTTCCCTGAAGGTCAGCTAAAGATTGTAGAAAACTTGAATCTGATGAAAAGAGTAGAGAATTGAGATCAGAGGGTGAAATGGCATACAATTGATCGACCATTACTCCTGGAAAATTTGATGGGGTTTCAGTATCTTGATCTTTTGACTCCATTACTTTTATTGCTTCTTCAAATGTGTCCATAGAGGATCCTTCTTCTGATTTGGCATCCAAAATTTCAGATGAAGGGATTTCAGATATCTCTGATAGTTCAGTTCCTCGAGAAGAAATGGTCAAAGCAGAATCTGCATTTTTTTGAAACATTTGAGCAATACGACCAGCAAAGGTCTTCTGTTGAGAAGATCTTTGTTCCTTAAACGAATTTTCGATTTGCCTCACTGGGGATGGTGAGCCAGATTTGCAGCTAAGAGACCTCGACGGGGAACCCATTATTTCATCACTAGAAGTCTTTGTGTTCAACACGTGACCATTGGAATTGGAATTGAAATCTACAAATGCATTGGTCTGAGAAAAACATATAGCAAGAAGGATTTCACCTGCCAAGATTAAAACATCCAATTGCTTAGCTCCTAATCAGTACCAATATTTCACGACAAGAAAATGAACACTGATAACAATGATTCCCATTACAACTCTAGCAACACAATATTGGATCACACATCAATAAAATAACTTAAATCCTGCATTGCACTACAACTTCTTATAAACAAATTTGTAATAAAACCCCATTAATCCTGTTATCCGGAAGGAAAAAAAAATGCAAAAGCAAATTCAAATGAAGAAGAGACATGAAAAACTATCGAGAAGTCAACATACCACAATCCTTCTGCTTGGACTTTTTGCTTTTGGGTTGAATAGAATGCCAAGTAGTGCCAAGCAGACCATTATCAGAATCAAAAACCCGCGAAATGGGTATCTTAACCTGTCCAACAAAATCATCATTGAAATATCTATCTTCGTCCAAGATAGATAAAATTAGCTCCTCGTCAAGATCATCCACCCGGAAGCTAAACTCTTCGCCCCAAGTTGGATTTAAGGTCTTCTTAATGACTTTAGTCCTAAACCTCTGCCTACCGAGCTGCAACCGAACGTACGGATCACTTAATCCATTTAGATCGGTCGCCGGTAAGTTCCGAGCCTCGATTACACGAACACTGAGCTTCATATTCTTGTACCCAAACCACATAAACCTCCAGCATCAGCGAAAAAAAGATAAATTGGGAATTGAAACCGATAAATTGGGAACAAGAATCATGAGTGTCACCTTCAACAACAGTCGTAAATTATCAACCAACGAATACTAGGAATGAAAAAAAATGAAAAGGAAACTGAATATTCATATAATCGATTCAACAGAATGAAATGTGAGAGAATAATTCGAGAAAATCAAAAAATAAAGCATAGAAATTCTGGATGAGCGAGAAAAATCTCGAGAGAGAGAGAGAGAGAGAGAGACAAAAAGAGGGGAAAAGAGTTGGAAGTTGGGGAGTTGAAAGTAAGAGAAACTTTAATTACAAATGCGCGTATACGGATTCGGGATCATCTTTAGCCATTTCTGCTTCTCTTTCTTGCTTTTACGCAACATGGAAAAGGTTGACGAACAGAGAATGTACCCTCCAACATTGACTTTCATTATCTGATTCAATTTCGACGCATATTTACGTTGACGATCCACAGCCGATTCAATCAAACGAATTTTCCTTTACCCAAATTCTTTATCCAACCAAACTCCAAATTGGAATTAATTAGGGTTCTTTTGTAACGTTGCATTTTTTTTTTAATCTAAAATCTTTGTTTTTTATCTAATGGGTGCTTCTTCTTCTTTTTGCGTTAAAAACAAAAGTCTGAGTTAGGTTGAAGGTTTTACTTTTGTGATAGTTTGTTTAGGGTAGATCTTCATTAATTTCAAAATAAAACTTTGTTGTCATAGGTCCCGAATTTAATGATATTAGATCAGGCGAGCAATATTCTATCTAATGTATGTTCGGGGTGGTGGAATGCGTCCGATTACCATCCCATCATTTCAACAAAATAATAATATTGTGAATTCAGCCCATCTATCAGTTCACACTTCGATAAATCCTAACCAAAAAAAATCTAGGAGATAAAAGTATGAAACTCATTATTTTCTTTCGATTCTTAAAACGTTATTTTTATTAAAAAGATAAACACTTTTCTATTACATGGTACTTGAGGGATGGCATAATAGGTTAAAAGCTTGGCAAAGTATGATTAAGGTTCTCGATTTAAGAACTATTTGACATTAATTCATAGATACTTTTTTACTTCGTCTATAAATATTTCAAATTTAGTAGGAATAAGAATGGAAAAAGCATCCAAACTTTGCATTTAATACGTTAAAATAAATTTTTATTATAGAATTTTGATTATGTTAAAAAAGTTAATATCTAATGATAAAAGTGACTAATATCGATAAAGATAAAGGATCTTAAAAATGAGTATATATTCTACTTTTTCCTTTTTTGATCAATAACTCCTCGTTCAAATACGGTCAAAATGACATCTCGATCTTTTAAATTATAGAATGATATGTGATATTTTTTTTTAATTATAGAGTGATACATGAAGAATGGCTACATTAGTAGAATAAAAATTAAATGATTAATGAAGAATTTCAATAATTTGCTAAAATAAAAAGGCTATATGTATTAAAAAATAAATATAAATAATGAATTTCCTAGAAACTATTCGTTATTGACATTTAACTTAATACGCACGATCTAAACGTTAAAAAATAAACAATAATTCTAAAATTAAACACAAAAAAAAAAAAAAAAAAAAAAAGCTTGGCATTTTCAAAACTTAAGAACAACTAGCTAGAAAAAACGACGATGGGGCTCCGAACAAAATGCTTCTTAACGATTGGGCTCCGAAACCTTAATCCCCGCCGGCTGCAGGACTCTGGCTCTGTAAGTCTCTGGAATCCCAACGTTCTTCAATTTCCTCGTCGCCGTCACGTTGCCGTTCTAATTCCGAATCCCAAATGAAAGGGTCATCAGCGAACTTAATGGATTTTTGGTTGTAGCCGCTGGCACAGAGGAATTCCAAGTAGTCGTTGGGGGAAAGGTAGTAGACGAGGCCAGGATCGGCGGCGCCGAGAGGGCGGATATATGGCCGGAGCCGTAGGCAAATGCAGTGGTGTCGGCGAGATCCGGCGAGCCGCCATCGAGGATGGGTTTGTTGGTGTTGTCTCGGACTCTAACGGAGGTCATGATGGCTGAAACTATGGCGGCGGGGCTCCAGTGTCGGTAGATTGACCGAAGGAGACCGTCCAGACCGGAGACGTGCGGGCAAGACATGGAAGTGCCTGACATTTTTAATTAAATAACAATTCTCTTTGGTGTAAATATTTAATTAGAAAACATTTTTTTCTAGGGTTAAAAAAGAAATTTTAAGTGCCTATCAAATTCATTTGGTTAAAAATACATGTTTTTTCACACTATATTTCGTGCTATTTTTTTTTAACCAAAATAATAAAATAAATCAAACCTTGATAATCTCAAGAGTAATAATGTTGGGTCCTGGAGACGAGAAAGCCGCCATAGTTGGAGCATGCTTAGTTTGACGACGACGATGAGGGCAGCTTGTTCTCCTTCGTCCCCTCTTGCAGTGTCTCCTCTCATGCAAACAAATATCTTTCCTTTTGCTTTTGAATGATCCAAAGTTTTCTGCTTGCATAACATGGCATCCTCTGCCGTCGCATTCTTCCCTTTCATTTGAGCTCTGGTTATCAAATCATATTAGTTCTTTTATGTCATTGGTTTTCGATAGGCTAGAACTCTAATAGTTAAGTTGATGAAAATTCATAAAGGTCATATTATTATTTTGATGAATATTATTTTCAACCAATGATAGAGGAAACAAAATATATATATTAGACTTATTTTAATTTATTAGAAAAAAAAAAAGAAGCAAAACTTACCCTAAAAACTACAACTATGAAATTTTAAGCCCTAAATTGAACTTTGAAGCCTTATCTCATACCCAAAATTATAACATTCTAATAAAAAAATATATGTTTATTTATTTATTTATTTGAGATTAAACCAACAAAAATTGATCAAATCGTGAGACTAAAACAAAATTACCAAACACAAAATGTTAACTCAAACTAGTCAGTTTGAATCTCTAACCCTTCATTGTGATTCTGAGGGTAGTCAATTATATTATCAATGACAAAAATACACTTAATAAAATAATTATTGGTTTCTTTTTTACTGCAATGAAAGTTGATAAAAAGAAAGAAAACAAAAGGAATAGGAAGAGAAGGAAGCAATGAGAGATCGATATTCATCTTTAGATGTATATTCTCTTTAATGCTCCCTTCTCTTTATAAAAGAAAATAAATTCGAATTATATAAATTTATTGATAATTATTGGATTAATTTAATACCATGACATATGTTTATTATATTTCACGAAGTATTTGGATACACTTATTTTCGTAAAAGTATTCTTAAAAAAAAAAAACTTTTCTTTGAAAAATTGCAAACTATTTTTTTTTAGTACAAACTAGAATTGTTGGACTTGAAAGATATACACTATTACCATTAATTAATTATTTTTTTGTATATGATTGTGATGTACATTAAAAAATAGCACATGTGATTATGATATACTATAATTTATATAATTAAAGAAGTGGACTTTCTATTAAGTTAATTAAATTGAAATATGTCAGCCCTACTTCCAAAAAAGTAATAAAATATTTCAATCCACTCTACTTATTAATGCGGTAAAAATTTAAAATATTTACGTATAGAATTATTAATATTGTATTATATATATAAAAAAAATAATACACATTAATTCGGTATCATATTTACTATATTTTTTAAATGATTATATTTATAATTATTTTTTAGATTTGTCTAGTTAATCCTAAAAAATAAGTAAATAAAATAAAAACCTATATCAATTGAGTATATTAAAAACTAGTAACTTTATCTCATAAAGTTAAAGATTTGATTTTTTTTTTTTTTTGAGATCATGAAATTAGAATATATGACTCCATGATTTTCCGATATTAGCTGATGCGGTTGAGCTACTACTGATTTAACGGTCGAACACTTTTCTAATATTATATACCATTAAAAAAAAATTAGCCAAAATTTCAACAAATTTGGGCCCTTGAAATATTTTTTATAATGAAATAAAGTATTGTCAAAATGAAAATTTATAACTAATTCGTATTAAATTTCAACGTAGATCTTCAAAGTTAGATGGTTCCGACATAATGAGTGGTATTTATGTAAATATTGGCAAAATTAAGTTATGAGCTTTTCTTTCACACTATAATTTCGCTTCATCTTCACTCTTCAAGCAGTTACAACTTACAGGTGTCACTTCTCCTCCGCCTTTCACCGCCGCATCCATCGCCGTTGTCGGAGCTCCTTCCATCCATCCCAATTTCTAGAACCATTTTCAGTATTTTGGTCCCAATAATCGCATACAACTTGCTCAGAAATGGCGGAGCCTCGATTCGAAGCAAAACTCTTCGGTTTGTTTTTACTTTTCGGTTCATTTCTAGTGGTGGAATCTTCCGTTGGAGTGAACTGGGGCACGATTTCGTTCCACAGGCTGAAGCCGTCTGCCGTCGTTGATCTATTGAAGAGCAACCGTATCGAGAAAGTGAAACTGTTTGATGCAGACTCGAGAGTGCTCAAAGCTTTAATGGGAACTGGGATCCAAGTTATGGTTGGAATCCCTAACGAGATGCTCGCTTCTTTGAGCTCGTCTTCGCTTGCCTCTGATCTCTGGGTTCGTCAGAACGTGACTTCGTATGTTGTTAAAGGGGGCGTCGATATCAGGTGCGTTGTTGTTGATTGTGCATTTCTTGTGAAGCTCTAGTTCCTGTTTGGATTACTGTTTTTTTCTTTTCTGTAAATTTGTGGTGTGGTTTCTGTTCCTGTTCTTTGCTAGGGTTTTGTTTGCTCAGAGAAGGTAGTGATTGAAGACGAAGACTAATTGTTGCTTTAAGGTTTTATTCTTCATCAAGGCTTTGGCTGAGTGATTACTTTGTTAGTCCATTTGTAGAATATGATTATGCATTGGCTGTGGGTTTCTGATTGTTTCTGGGGCTGTGTTTAACTGAATGAGATTGAAAGATTAGTGTGATACAAAATTGGTTATTCAATTTTTCTATTTAGTTGGTACTTACAAAAGTTCCTCTGTTGGTTTACTTGGTGGGAGCATACAGTCTGCATTATGGTTGGTACAATTTTCTCTGTGTAATAAGCATTAACTTTGCTTGGTAAAGATAAATAGAGTGGTGCCTTTTGTGGGTGATTTGGTTGTCGTTGTCATAATCGTAATCGTAATCGTAAACCTAAACCCTAATCGTAATCGTCATTTTTGTTCTCTCTCTTTCAAACAAAATGTGCACAAAGACACCTACATTTTCATATGTATATAGTTTTTGCTTGATCCTTGAAGCCAGGCCTCTAAGAGTTCGAATTGGGAGGTTCCTTTCAATGGGCACTACAATCAATTAAGTAGTTGAATTTGAATGCAAGTAAAGTGATTTTATAAATGAATGTCAGTGCCCTACCCTGATGCTTCAAACTCATATTTGCTGTTGTGAATGTAAATAAATGAGGTTTTTTTTTTTGAACCCATCAATAGTGTTGTTTTTTTGTAGAGAATAGAGATGTACCAAAGGAAGCTTGCTTTTCTTTCTGGTATTATAGCTTCCCAAATCATGTTTGTGTAAAGTTCAATGGTTCTGGCTATCGACATTGTAGTTTCTTTATAAATTTGGCACCAGATTTCTTACGTTTATGGCACTTTGTGGTGATAGGTATGTTGCAGTAGGAAATGAACCATTTCTCACCAGTTACAATGGAGAGTATCAGTCATACATCATGCCTGCTTTGCTCAATATACAACAATCTTTAGCAAAAGTAAATCTTGCAAGCTATGTGAAGTTAGTTGTCCCTTGCAATGCTGATGCATACGAGTCTTCACTTCCTTCCCAGGGAACTTTCAGGCCCGAATTGACTCAAGTTATGACTCAACTTGTTTCATTTCTCAACTCAAATGGCTCCCCATTTGTTGTTAACATATATCCATTTTTGAGCCTCTATGGAAACTCCGACTTCCCGCAAGACTATGCATTTTTTGAAGGGACTACTCATGCTGTTACCGACGGAAGTAATGTCTACTATAATGCTTTTGATGGAAACTATGACACTTTAGTTTCAGCTCTCACAAAAATTGGCTATGGACAGATGCCAATTGTTATAGGTGAGGTGGGTTGGCCCACAGATGGAGCCATCGGTGCAAATCTAACTGCTGCAAGAGTCTTCAACCAAGGCCTGATTAGTCATGTCCTAAGCAACAAAGGAACCCCTTTGAGGCCGGGAGTGCCTCCCATGGACGTCTATCTTTTCAGCCTACTTGATGAAGGGGCAAAGAGTGTGCTTCCAGGGAATTTCGAGAGGCACTGGGGTATTTTCTCTTTTGATGGCCAGGCTAAATATCCTCTAAACCTCGGTTTGGGCAACAAGGTATTGAAAAATGCAAAGAATGTTGAGTATCTTCCCTCGAGATGGTGTGTCGCAAATCCGTTCAGGGATTTAACCGACGTGACAAATCACATAAAGCTAGCCTGTAGCATTGCAGATTGCTCGACACTCAACTATGGAGGATCATGCAACGGTATTGGTGCCAAAGGGAATATCTCATATGCATTTAACAGCTACTATCAGCTACATATGCAGAACGAGGAGAGCTGTGAGTTTGATGGCCTCGGCATGATCACGTTCTTAGATCCCTCGATTGGCGAGTGTAGGTTCCTTGTTGGCGTCACTGACAATCGCTCATTCAGTTCTCGACCAACATATGGGTTGGCACTCGTCTGGGTATCCATATTATGGGTTTTCTGGAATCTGGTATTGTGAAAACGCGAGTCTTTTAGAGAATTTTCCACGGTTCTTTATTGAAATTATTAGCTATAGTTGAGGTTATAGATAGTAAGCAATAGGGGAATTAGTGTTAGAAAGTAAGCATATTAGTGAAAATTATTTAGTGTTGTACTGGGTTAAATATTCATTTCATTGTTCTAGAACACAAAGTTGACCCACAAGAATATATTTGATATTTATTTATTCAAGTTGATTCTGTTTTAGCTTTTCTTATGCATATATCTTCTTGCCTCTTTAATAATAGTCCATAACAGCTTTTTCTGGTAAATCCATTGGATTAGGAAATGGGAGGAGAACTCTCATTTTAGTATGATAAGGTGAACTCTCATTTTAGTGGAATATTGAATTTTATCAGAGAGAGAGAGAGTTGCTGAACTTTTCTAGAGACAAAATAGAAAATGGGAAGAATTATTTTTTTTTTAATTAAAAAAAAAAAATCGAAGTGGGTGATTCGAGTTATAACCTCTTTGGTTATCGGGTGATATAGAAAACCTCCTGATATAGTAAGCCGTTTGAAAGAATATGTGGTATGTTTGCTTGTTTGATTAGTTGTGTTTCAACTCAACGCCGTGATAACAGGTTCGATTCTATTAATTGGTATTCGACTCTTGTCTTATTTAAGAGTAGCAGAACAGTTGAGCTATATCAAAAGGACGGCATTCAGCAGCAATCACAGCACACACTCCCACACTCCCGCAACTGATCATTCCCTTCCAAATGAAAGAGTAGCAGATACAACTTTCAAAAACACAAACTTGCAAAAGTTAGAAGATGGGCAGCACTTGAATGGTTCGTAATCTCAAGACAGACAGCGAGTTTCACCATGTGGATAACCACCAAACCATCATCTTCATCGCCGGTAAGTGATCGATCACCAGTGAGAAGGCCAGCTTCATCCCCCGCGTGAGGAGGCAGCCAAGTGATCACCCGTGAGAAGGCACGAGGAGGCAGCCATCATGAGATCCAGTAGAATGATGAACATCGTGGCTTTAAAAAGTTTGATTTAGGCTTAATTGGATTGTGAACCCTGTGATGATTTGCAAGTTTCTAATCTTGTCGTTGAGAGTGTATTGTTCTTTTAGTTTAGAAAAAATTGCACAAACCATTCATAAATTATCATATTTGTAACAATTAACCCATAAACTTTAAATTCTAGCAATCAATTCTTTAAATTTGATAAGTGTTGCAAACTATCTCCAAAATTAAATTTGAATATTATAATAGAAGGTATAAATGCCATATTTTTTAAAAAATCTTCATCTTCTTCCATTTTCGTGAATATTTCTTCTCCTAAAATAAAAATTAATAAAACTTCAAATATACTTTTACTTCTAATTTCTTGTGCCAGGGAAAGCAATTGGGGGTTTGAATTTGAGCGAAAAGGCAATGGGCGTAGCGAAAGTCGCCGGAATCGGAGAGGGCAGAGAAGGCTACGACGCGGCTGGGCAAGAAGATTTAGTTCACGAGGCCAGTGCGAGTCATGTGGGCTCTAATTTGCTTCAACTGGATCATGGAAGAGCATGATTGAAGGATGAGAAGAGTTGGGTTGGTGATGAAGACGTCGGTGAGTGAATTCCATTTGGGTTTACCGGCGGTGGTTGATGATGAGAACGATCGGAAAAAATGGAGGATTTTGAAGGTGAGAGTGAGTGGAAAGATTGAATATGGAGATGGATTTTGAATGGGAGAGAAGATGAGTTTCATTCGTATGTTTTAGTTTGAGATTTTTAGGTGAATTGAAATTTTGACTATGAATCAGAGAAAATTTGAGGCATTCAAAAACGCTACTCAACTCACAAAATAACATTTGTGCTGATGGAGTTTTTCTAAGTAATAAATAAAAACAATGCATATTATTTACTAATAATATATATATATATATGTACATTTGATCATTTTACCCTTATCACCATGTCAAAATCCTTCAAATTAAGTACAAGAGCGTTGATTGTAATATTTATCAAATTTCAAGAGAATTGATTACTCAAATTTAAAAGCTTAGTGAATTAATTATTACCAATACCATATTTAAAGCATAATTGGTCCTTTAATTTAAGTAACATTACATTTTAATTAATATAATTTATAAAATTTATATTCAAACGTGACTAAATTATATTAACCGAATATCAGGTGAAAATGAACTCTTATAGACTCGAAAATCAAGTTGATATTGTGTCCATAACTTCCTCTTGTCTTGTCTTGGTTTTATTGATTCAATAGCATGTTGTAATATACTCTTTTATTTTTTTGAGAAACTCCTAACTTTTTAATTAAATAGTCAAAGTATTAAGCTTTAAATTTGGTATTCTATAGAAATGAATATACACTTAACCACCATTACGTGGCTAGTGGTCAAAGAGAATCTTGAGGTACTTAAGGTGATGAGTTTAATTCATGATGGTCGCCTACCTAGAAATTCCTACAAATTTTCTTGACATCCAATTGTTGTAGAGTTAGACGGTATGTTCCGCGACATTAGTCGAGTTGCACGCAAGCTGGCACGAATAGTCACGGATATCAAAAAAAAAAAAATACACACATTTTTAAAAATAGAGTTTGTGTCACCATGCGTTAAGTGCTTTAGTTGGTTGATCAATGAGTTGTTGAGAACCCTATTAATGGTTTTATTTGTCCCATCTCAAATTCTCCAATCAAACCTTGAAAAGCAGTCTTAGCCATTGATAAAGTCGAGCATATTTATGATAAGAAATGTAGACTCAGAAAAACAACAATTATTGGTATAAGGAATCATAAATTGTTTAAAGATAATGAATTAACGGTCAAAATGTAATAACAGATGATTGTTTTAAGAGCGTAAATTGGTGTAAATTGGTCGAGACACTCATGAATATACGTAAAAAAATAGTCATAGTGACATCAGCACATGAGGCAATAATAAAGTTTTATAAAGATAAAGGCCTTTGTAGATGAAGTCCAAGGTGCAAGTGAGTACCAGTTCAATGAAGAAATGGAAGAGAGAGAAATGACAATTTCAGTATTCCTTCAACAGATAAAACATTTGTCCATCTAATGGTAATTCTCAAAATAAAAAGTAAAAGAAAGGACTACAACACCAAATGGGTTATAAATAAAGGCTGTGGGTTCTCTTATTGAGAATTAGAGAGACACAAATATGAATCAAGCTTACTTCTGGCGCTTGTAGATTTTACCCAAGAAAGACTTGAGAACAGCTTGAATTGATTTGCTTGGATGAGCTTCAATGGAGGCATTCAGTTTAGCGTAGCTTTGGCCCTCATATTCCGCAAATACACCCTGTTAAAAGAGACTGCAATAAGCAACTCAAACCAAAAGTGCTAAACTTATGGAGTTGTGTTTGAGAAATAATGACAATGACAACTAAAAACAATAAAATAGATTGAGAAGAAGTGGGTCAGAAAACAATTAATGAAACAAATCATGGGTGGAGTAGAGAAAGTATGAATGAAGATAGGTTAATGAGAGAGTAACTGGGTGAGACAAGTTTTTAAGAGTAAAAGAAAATTTGTCTAGGCAAACCCTCCTTAAAGGTGAAGTGGGACATTTGGTGTCCCATTTTTTTTTTAAATATTCATTGAAAGAAAAAAAATAGTGGCGCCAAATGATGTCCCATCCCCCTTAAAAAGAGCTTGCACCCCTAAGAGAGTAACTATAACGTCCGTAGCCCAGGATTCGACCCGGCCACGTTAACTACTTGCCTCTAAACACTTCTAAGAGTGAAGACTATCCCCACAGACCAACACGGCTCCGTTCAACATGTTTTGTCTTCACTTACATGCATCTTAGGAAAATTCCTTTGAAGTCACCCAATCTATGACTACTCCAAGCTAAGCACACTTAACTATGAATTTCCTACGATCGAGCTACCAAAAAGGAAGGTCCACCTTGTTGATATAGGTAGTACAAATCAATTCCTTTATGCCTTTCTCAACCATGAGACTATAGCTCCTAAGATCCCTCTCATTCGGATGTGGACTCAGTTGATTTAGGAAAAGAGATTCAAGTGTTTGGAGGAAAAAGAATGAGAATGATAATGGGGAACACGAAGATATGGAGAGGATGGATATCTATATTTGAGGTAAAGAAAATGATTATGTATGTTAGGAGTGTCGAGAATGATTGTGTAGAACAAATAGCAAGTATAGAGAGAATGAAAAGTAGTCATACGAGGAATAAAAAGTGTTTATAAGAAAATGAGATTATGAATGAATGATTATCGGTATCCCAAACATGAGTAAGAGAATTCTTCTCTACATAATCGGTATCATTCTCCTTAACTCAAACACTCCCTAATATTATTATAGTAATAAAAAAACGTAATAAGATATGAAGTAAAAAACACACAATGCCTGACGGCTGCTTTTTTTTAAAAGCATTTCCAAGTGTTCTTTACGCTTTGTTGAACCAATACAAAAATCGAGAGGTGAAAATATTTTTAACTACTAAAAACGCTTTAAGCCCATAACTTTTACTTTTTGTTATAAAATGAGCAAGGTTCTAGTTCCCAAGATGTAGTGTAACTCAAACCTCAAGATCAAGCTCCTTGTAGAGGGCCTTTACTCTGTCGACATTTTCTGGGTCTGGTTTCCCATAAGCCTCCTGGGAAAACATAAAAATTGAGCAAATTCTTGCAAGACTGATGAGAAAATAACGAAGGATTTTAAAGCAAACGAAATTTACATATAAAAGTTTCTTCTGGTCCTCATTGCAAAGTTCCAGAGCTTTCACAACCAACCAAGAGCATTTGAAATCTTCAATATCTGTTCCCACCTGACAACACACACATTTATGCAAAAACTTCATGAATATAGTAGTATTCATCAGAATACAAGGGGTGTCAAAAGTTTAGCATGTAAAAAACTCGACTCACCTTTCCAATGGTCTCAGGATCGCCAAAACAGTCTAGATAATCATCCTGTTGAACAATTACAAACCCATACCGTGGAGTGTTCAAAAAACAAAGAAAATTTTCCAGCTTGAGAAAAAAAATTACATGGAAAAGAAGCATCACAAAACTTGGAATCTGTAGAGCAAATTATTTTGCGGGTACGGCAGTATCTAATGAAGACAAAAGCTAAGACCCTTTGAATGAAAGCTTATATGCATTTGACTTTCAGAATACAAACAAAGTGTAGTCCAAGTTGGTTAGATAAGGGGTGGATCATGGATTAAAACCAAAAGCAAAGACATGAGGCCTGTTGTGGTTGTCGTCCCAATATAGAGGATTAAGGGTATGTCTTAGAATTGAAAGACAATATTTATGGAGATCTGATACTGTTGTCATCCCCAATAAATAGGATTAAGGGTATGTCTTAAAATTGAAAGACAGCTCGAACACTGCTTAAAAAACTATGACTAGATCAGATAATATGGATGTGACTTCAAGCCTTCGGAATCTAGAGAAAATCAAGATCACTAGTCAACTAGTCAACTGTTCAAACGAAATTAATATACCTGAACTTGAAAATAGACACCCATCTGAACAAGATTATCCTTAACCACAGTATGTTTCTCAAGATCTTCACCTGACATAACTAAGGCACAAGCTACCTGCGATCAAAACAAAAACAGCATGTGACCAACCAAATCTATCACAAGCAATGGTGAGTGTTAAAATAAAGTATACACAAATTGACACTTCACTACAATTAACAAAAAATGGATGATGCAAAGCCACCAAAAAGCTACAAATAGTTTAACCACTGCACACACATTGCTTACTTCATGTGGAACAAGGAAAAGCCACTTACTGGAAGGTAAAATGAATAATAGGCGGTCTTGTACTGTACAATGCGGCGATGACTGCAAAAGTTACAGTATGCTTGCATTAGCAAGAAATTAATGAATCGAATTGATGTAGGTAGAATTAGGAAATTGAGTTAATCTTGATTAATCATAGGTTACTTTTTCGAACCCATTTGCCTTAAAAATATGGCTTCCCAATCATAACTCTATCGTGATCAGGAATATACCTAGTACTGATTGACATTTCATTATGTTTTGAAGTAGAAAGAACCAAGTAAGTCAGGGATCAAATAACCTTCTCGGTTTACTTGGTTCTTCCACATGGTTTGACATACACCATTTAGGGTTTAATTCACCATTTAAAAGAAGCCGAGAATGGGGTTCAAACTCACAGTGACAATGCATATTTGGAAAGATCTTTTTCTCCTTCAATGGTGGTTATCAAATCAATCATTTGTCCAGAAGCCGTTTGAAACTCAACCTTTTTGAAAATGAAAAACATGAAGTTAGCATATTATGGATCATGATTAGACTAAACCCATGCAAGCCAATGCCAAGAAACACCTCGTTAAACAAGTCAAGCAGATCAACATAATACGGCTTCCCTTTGAAGTGATTTTTTAGCATTCTTGGAATATGATTTCGAAGTAGAATTCCATCGTTCACAGCAATCAACCCAACCTACCAAAAATAGTTTTAGCCTGGCCAGTTATTGAGTGCAATAATAGTTACAGCTCGAAGAATGTTATATATTGTTTCCCAGGCACAAACCTTGGGTACTCTAAACCAGCAAGGTTGACCACGTCGTGTGACAGAGTGGTCCATAATATCATCAAGAACAAGAAAATATGCCTGGAGCTGCAGAGATTTAAGAAAACTCATGAGAATATCACCTTGTTTACCAGTCCTCTAAGTAGGGTAATAATATGCATGTATTACTAATGACTTACCCATTCAATACACCATCCAAGAACACTGGCAAGAAAGATTTCATCTTCAGTCAATTCCTTCCCTTCTTTCAATAATCTGTAGCTATCAATGACCGAGAGTCCCCGGTTAAGCTTTCCTGCAGAAAAATCATTTTTGGTTAGAAGTCAGCTTATGTCCACATAGAGTCTGATAGGTCCAATCTTATGATCAACGGACACGAGTCTTTCAAGAGCTTGTTTCCCACCTCCAGGCACATTGTAGTCCAGCATCTGTAAGGATCCAAGAAAAAAAAAAACTGTGAGCAATGAGAACTAGGAGATAAACTAAAATCAATTGTCAAATGGGAGCCACACATATATGACCTATAACACAGAAAATCTAATGTGTTTAGGCCTACTGAATTACGGGGCCACATACTTTTCTTTTGTTGAGTTCAACAACAATAGTGTATTAAAACCTATGAGCTCTTGGTTAAGCAGAGACTTCGGCCAGTTGAGTTATTGCTCATCATTGCTACAGCTCGAATATTAATTGAATCAATGAAAGCCAACAAGTGATAATAACATTGCAGGGATCCAAACCATACCAATCATATGTTCTTAACCCACGTAAACAATATATAGACCTACTAACTCCATTTCTCAGTTTCCATACTAAACAATCAAATCCATTAGCACCGTCACAAAATACGTTAAATTTCTTTGCCAGTTCTTACAACAGCTCAGAGAGAATCGAGAATCAATTTCAGAAAACGGTCCGAACTCTCAAAATGACGCACAAGAATTTTCCTTATACAGATGAGTGGACCATTCCTAATTAATGAAACAAGCACAGCGGGAAGTCAATTAGCGGAAATCAATATCACTAATTTGTACTAAATGATCAAACTGAACAAGAAGAAACGCGTAATCGTCGCACGAAAAAAGAAACAGTCAAGCGGAATCATAATGCCGTACTAGTATTAACAGGAACAAACAAATTCTTCCAGAACAAAAAGGAGATAGCAACCAAAAACAAACTAAACTAAAAGCACCGAGCAATCGAGAACTCAAACAAATGGAAAAAGAATCAAAGACGTTACCCGCTCGATCCATTGGCGAGAAGCATCCGTATACTCAAAGGCAGGGTCCTGCAGAAGCTCATCCTTCAGAACTGAGTAAACCTTGAGGAAATTTGATTTGAGATCCGCCATAGACAAGAAAGCAATAACAACACAAACACACACACACACACACACAGAAAAAGAGACAAAATCTGAAATGAATCAACACAGAATCGATCTGGCTACACAATTCACTTTGCAATTGAAAAATGTTTTCAATGAAAATTCAACTGCATATGAGAATTGGACTCTGGTTCGTCTTCTCCGACATTCAACTCATCTCCTCTTCCTGGATTTCAGATTTGTGTACAGCAGAAGCAGCAGCAGCAGCAGCAGTTAAATAAACGAGACTGGTATCAGCTTTAATGAAGGGAGGGGTGGTTTCGTAATTTCAGTTATATTGTTGTGTGCCCTGTGCAGTGAGAATTCTAGTGGGTGATGCGTTTTTTTAAATCTAAAAAAACTGAGAGACACGTGGCGAGAAGATATTGAGTTGATCTTTTGATTATCTTATTTGGATGGGCAGTTCCGTATACAATAAAAACTGTGCAATCACGTGTTACGTCAAAACTGTTTATCGTATACAATGCGGATCACGTGCTACGGTTTGTTTTATTTTAACACCACGTGTTTTGGCTTGTCGTACTTTTGATTTTGTTTTGCCATTAATAATAAAGTTTAAACAAATGAGTCAAATTTCAAATCTTAATCAGAGTGGATTTCACAGTATCAATAAATAGTAATTAATAAATGGTACTATTTTTCTTTTTGACTAAATTAATAAATGGTGCTTATCATCCATTAATATTGTTGTTGTATTAAAAAAATTTAAATTAATTAAATTATTTTTGTTGATAAAGTTACAATTTTTCTCTGATTAATGTTAATGAAAAAATAGATCAATAAGGGCTTGTTTGGATAGGGCGAGAAGGGATGAAAAGTGTTAAAAAGACTACGTTTAGGTTTACAGTTAAGATGTAAAGTGTTAAGAAAACTGTGTTTGTGTGGGATAAAAGTAGATTGATAAGATGTAATATATATATATATGTGTGACAAAAAAAAATTATTTATTTATTTATATATATTTGAATCATTTCTTTTTAATTATAGACTAAAAAATGAAATATTAAATAAAAGTCAGCATAGTTAGATTGATATTATAAATGCAAGTTTGATCTGTTGTTCGAATCTCGACATTCTTTAACGTTGGAGCTTCAAGAAAAAGAATAATAAAAAAATTGAATTTTATTGTTATATTTCTTAATTTTAATTAGTTTTTATCAATTTTTAATAAACTTATTTATTCAATAATATAAAATTTTAAAATATTTTTGCATTTGGACGAGTTTGTACCTATGCTAAAATTATATATTTTAAACCATAAAAAAAAAAAAAATTAATTTAAATTTTCTTTTTCCCTATACAATTAAATGTACATGGATTTTTCTTTTTCTTTCTTTTCTTTTTTTTTTTTTTTATTAACAACCATATTTCAACATCTATGGTCCCCGGAGGCCCCAATTCCACGAGAAAAACATTCCTCATATTAAAGTTGAGTAAGAATTAAAATTTTAAAGTTTATTTATATAAAACTCAAAATACAATGTAAAAAAAAAAAAAAAAAAAATTAAGACAAAATTAATCCTTTTTTAACAAATTTGAAAATGAGAATAAAAGTTTGTTGGTCCTTTTTATATTAGATTTTTTTTTTTTTTTTTTTTTAGTTTAACTAATAGGGGAAGGGTTATTTCAAAGGCATGACTTTTTTATCAATGAAATATATTTTAAGTTATTGTACGCTCTTGATTTTAAAATCTTTATATTTTCGATTTTCTAACCTTTTTAAGCATACTTTCAAAATAACGTAGTAGGTTGTTACTATTTCTATATATATAAATGCAAAGTCTTCAAGCTGATCACCTAAATACCGCTGAAAAGTATAATTATTTTAATTAGATTCATCGAAAAAAGTCGAGTTCAACATATACATTGTATATAAACCAATAAAACGTTTTGCATACAAATCTAATAACTCATATATTTGACATCTATAATTCATGCATTATTAATGTGTTTTGTTAATGATATTTTGACGTGTAACACATGCGTTAGTAACGTATTGTAAAGAACATGTCTTATTGACGAACTTTATTATTAATATTAAAAATATATTTTAAGATAATAATGTTTTTCATCCAATGATGAACAAAAATGGTATATTGTTAACATATTTTATGTGAGTGATATTAATTAGTGAGAAAAATAGTCCTATTTCACCTATTATTTTAGTAGATATGCACAAAAATTAGTGATTTAATATTGGTGCTATTAGTGAGTAGCTACATTGATACACCTAATGTGTAAATGACAAAAATGCCCTATGGATGAATCCTTCCAACAATATTCTATTATATTTTATTC
>JBBMEG010000005.1:3973122-3989852 GCA_037832605.1 Cyclanthera cordifolia | reverse complement strand
CAAGGCGAGGCGCAACACATGCGCCTTGCGCCTAGGCGCGCGCCTTACCGCGCCTTACCGCGCCTTTCAAAACACTGGTAGGGACAATAGCTTGGTTGATGGAACTGAGTTATATGGTTTACTGGAAATGGTTTACTCCTCTTGACTCTTTGGGAGGCTTGGGTGTGGTAGGTATCCTAATGAATAGGAAATTTGTCCTTTCTAAACGACGGAGTTTCTTTGATGAGGAAAATATTGATAGAGGATTGCATTTGGTTTACTAATTTGGAGGCGAAATGGTACGACCCCTGCAACGATTTAACTAGAGCTAAATTGGGAAATGGGTAAGAACTCAGATGTTGTTTGTTCATATGGCCTGAGGCTTGATGATTCAAAAGGAATCTCTTTCATCATAGAACAACGTTTATTGCAAGCCAAGCAAACCAGGAACAAGACCGAGTAGCTTTTCCATAATGACTGTACAAATTGACAGCCCCACAGGATGTGGTCAAGATCCTTAGAAACTTGTCTATGTAGGGTGCACTATTGTGCAAGGTGGCAAGAGAGGGCTATTTGTGGGTGGAGGAATGGAATTATGTTACTTGGGATCTTCAATTAAGAAGAAATCTTAACAGTGATATTCAGGAATTAGGGGCAGTCTCTCGACGGTAAGAAGTCATTCAATCAAGTCTAAAGAATCTGGTATATTTCTTCCAAATTTTAAATTTTCATCTTAATACATGCAATAGTAAACTGGAAATCTACAAACAACCTGATACGGGAAGGGAGAAAACTAAGGGAAACTAAAATTTTCCTGGAATAATGCTATAAGAGTCTTAACACTCATGATAGAGTGCAAAAGAAAAATCCTCTTTACATGTTTTTATTTCTAGAGGGTGAAATTTCCTCCGTCAAACCTTGGTTTGGCTTGGTGTGCAAATTCACGAGTGGCTTCCAAAAGTTATCTAAGATTGATGGTTCAAGGGTAATGCTCGAGTCTTAAGTTAAATGCCTCAAGTGTTCTTCTTTGGCTGCTATGTTATCACAACAATAAGATTTGAAGTACAGAAATCTTGTAAATATTTTTTTGTGAGATTTGTAAATGGTAAAGCCTAAAAAGTTGAAGACTAAAATTGTAGTGCTTTTCACAATACTACTTTTTTTCATTAATCTAGATTGGAGATGTTTTGTTTGATCTGTCCTATCCAGGAAGGAGACTCCTTGTCTGGCTTCTAGGTTGTTCTTTTGGATGTGATCTTAATGAAAGTTTTCTGTGTTTCTTAGGGGGGAAAAGGGTTTCTGTTGCTTTGATAGGAGTTCATTGTGAGAGAAAGAAGACTAAAAATTAAGTTTAGAAATGGGATGGGGTATTCGTTTGTGTGTAGAGGGATTTCGAGAAAGTAGATTGAAGGAGGATATGTGGTCATCCTGTACGTACTGTCTATTACTTTGTTTCCCGGAAAGGTTATCTAGCCTTTTGAAATATTGAGAGCTTCTATTTGGCTGGTTATTGACCTTTTTTAAGCTACATACTGCTTCATTGTCATCCAAATTCTCTTTTTATTTGCTAGTTTGATCCTGCAAAACTGAGAAAGCTCAGGCCGAGCTTTAAAAAGGATGGTGGTACTGTTACTGCTGGCAATGCTTCTATCATAAGGTTCTCTCTTGCAATCATATTTATATATTTACTACTAATTACTTTTTACGTACCGTCTTTAAGAGATCTGGTTCTGGGCTATTTCTCCATGAAATGATGAACCGAATGCAGACATGTGGAACCATTGTTGCTATTCGGTTATTTATTCGAACTTTTTTTAATCAAATCGTATTAGAAACTTGCTATAGTTAGAAGGTTTTGTAACGATGTAGTAGTATCAATGGATTATTTTCTCCAGAAACTCATTTGTGAGGTGCTGACTGCCTAGGCTAAGAATTTGACTTTCCACATTCCTGTTGCTGCCAAAGAGACAACATTTTTAGCTGCATTGTATTTGATTATTTGAACTTGTTCAGTGATGGTGCTGCTGCTTTAGTGCTGGTGAGTGGGAAGAAGGCACTTGAACTTGGTTTAGAAGTAATTGCTTTAATTAAGGGATATGCTGATGCAGCGCAGGTAATGGAGTTCTTTATATTATCATCCGTCTTCTTGGAGTAATATCTTGTGGCTTACAGAAAAAAATGATTTACAGGCTCCTGAGTTATTTACCACGGCTCCAGCCCTAGCTATACCGAAAGCTATCTCAAATGCTGGTTTACATGCTTCTCAAATTGATTATTATGAAATAAATGAAGCCTTTTCCGTGAGTTCTTGCGATCTCTTTCAATGCTACCGCATTTTTTGTTCATCATGCATGACTTTGGTGTTGACTTGCTATAATTTTATCTTCAGGTTGTGGCTCTTGCCAATCAGAAGCTTCTTGGTCTTAATCCTGTGAGTCTTCTTGTGATCTTTTAAATTCATCACACATTTGGTATTCTTCAGAGTTCAACTTGTACTTGTTGTCCGGTTAGCAATCTGTATAGCTTCCGAAAGTAGGTAGTTGAATACAAGCCTTTTGTTTCATGGTACTAGGACTCACTCCGTAGTCAGTCTTAGCTAGTGTTCCCTTGCATTCTTTTATCCATATTAGAAACTCCTGATTTTCTGCTACGAAGACAGGAGGGCTTCTTATGAGAAAATTTCCTGAGGTGTGGATGAAAGGTTTGTACCTAATAGATGTGGAGATGTTGCCCAGGCCTTCTTCCTCGAGGGGTTGATTATTGGAGGACTTAATTTGTAGAATACTATTTTTATGGTTGTGGAGGTTTTTAGTTTTTTCTTCTCTATGTCTCTCTTATATGACCTCAGGTTCAAAGGAAACTTCAATGGAAAGAAAAGATAGAATTGGAAAGCCCTCCCTCAACATTTTTCTGTTCTATTTTTTCTTAATCTGAGAAGTGGTTGGGTGTGCAAATTTTATTCAGTTTGGTGTGAACCGTTGGACACACACAAAGGTCCTTTTCTATCTTTTCTCCCTGTCCCTGTGATTTTTCCTCTCTCCTGTCCGTCATTCAGGAGTTCCCCCTCCTTGGAAATTCAAGGATCATTGGTTGTGGAATCTATATTCAGTTTTCTCTTCTAATTCTTACTTGAAATGCTTAGTTTCCTCCCATGTTGATGGACTCCCTTGTGAAGCTGGGAAAAGGGAAAGCCAGACAAAACTAAGTTCTTTGCTTAGCTTGTTGCTTGTGAACGATCTAAAATGTTACTTTGCTCGGATTATTTAGTTTGGTATATCTTTTGTACTCCCATGTGACCAAGCTTTTTGATATGCCTCCTTTAACCAAAGTTTATGTGAGGAGACAAGAAATAGAGGGGTATGAGGGGGACGTTTGTTTGTCGGTTTGTGGGTGTGAGGTGTGAATGTCTTTGTGGGCCATAGGGAATGAGTATGCTGGGGCTGAGTGGCCTGGGGGTATATATATGTTTTATTTTTAGTGGCCGTCTTTTTTTTTTTTATTAACTATTACTCTGTATTTTGGCCTGTGATTCTCTGCTTGAGAATTGGGAAGGAAAGCTCAATCTTGGCAATCCTCTTTCTGATATATAAATAATTGATTAGATCCTATCACTTTCATCTTGTTTTATATAGATCAAAGAAAGAAAGAAAATCAAATTCATTTGTGATTTCTTATTTTGTGCATGGGCTTATCCAATACAGGACAGAGTTAATGCTCATGGGGGAGCTGTATCATTGGGACACCCTTTGGGCTGTAGTGGAGCTCGGATTTTGGTGACATTATTAGGGGTAATTTCTGTCTCTCTCTCTCTCTTCAGATTGAGTTGTAGTGGAGCTCTATAAAGTTACATTCTTATAAAAGAAGCATCTTTATATAGGTACTAAGACAGAGAAATGGCAAGTATGGGGTTGGTGCTGTTTGCAATGGTGGTGGAGGGGCATCTGCTCTTGTGGTTGAGCTCATGTAAGCTTCTTTAAACTTGGAAGGAAATGTTTTATTTATAGAGAATATATTGTCCTGTTAGTATAATAGCTAATAAGTCCTCAAGTTCGGCATGTTTTATGGAAAACAAATCTAGTGAAAATCATTGTCCACAGCCATTAAGCTTCATAGTATTGAAATTCAATCTACCTACCTAGGGAATAATATCCTACAAATTTCCTTGACATCCAAATGTGGACCAGAGTCAGGTAATATGTCTCGTAAGAATAGTCGAGTTCACATGAGCTAGTCCAAACACTCACAGATATAAAAAAAAAAAAAATTTAAAGTTCATCACATGATGATGGCTTATGGGAAGTGGTCTCATTTTCTTCTTTCCAAGTCCGACATTTGCCTACATGGTGTGGCAAAGTTGTTCTTTTTGTCAAAGGAAAAGTTAGCAAAAATTCTAAATGAGTATGTTATAGTTAACTCATGGAATAGAATTTCGAGCCGTGTTCTTGTGCTACAAAGAACTTTTGGAGCATTCTGTGGTGTTCTTGCTACTGAACTTTAGAGAGATGTTGTTAACTTATGCTTCATAATTAGACATTTTCCCCTATACTTGTGACATTAGATTTTATAGGCAAAATAGACCCAAGTTTGAGTAAATCCTGAGTTTAAACATTTTGCAGGCCTACTGCTAGAGTTCCACATTCCAAGCTGTGACTAAAAAATCGGTCCTCTCGAAAGACGCAGCTGGTTGGTTTTTCTCCTTTTCTGCCGTTCAAGAAAGAGAAGTTCCAGTGTGTCATATTCAATACATAAAAGTAAGCTCTGTTTCGTTATATAATAAATATGTTTTTTCATCATCTTTTTGCTATTTTACTCTTGTAGTACATAATAAATTGTTAGTGTGAGGCATTACCTCTAAGGCGGGCTTCAAATAGTGGTAGAGATATGAACCTATTACTCATTCATGTTGAAGTTAAGCATGGAATTGGATGGCTCTCAACTGGTGTTTTTGATAAAACCTAATATATATTATAATATAAAGATAGTAAGATACCAGATAACTCAAGTATTCAAGGTATTCGGGCCCTTTTTTTTGTGAAGTTACAACAGTTGGAGGTAGGAGACTCGAATCCTTAACCTTTTAATCATCTAGTTCATGCCGATGTGCTATTTCTCTGTTGGTTGGACCCTCCCTATTTTGAGATCACTCTCAATCCTTAGGTACTATCTCAATATTTTTCAATATATTATTACTTCCCAGTCCTTTCTTATATGTAGTCTAATAGTCTTATGCTACTCGTAATAGGATTGACCATTCGTTATCCTACTTCTAAAGGGTTTTATCATTTGATCCAGTCTCGGGTAGTAAATGTTATTGAAACAAAGTTGTACTATCGATGATATGCAACTTTTGGATTCAGCCCTTAGTGAAGCTTGTGAAGTTGCACACATTCTTGCTACTCGTGCTAGGACTAAGCACGTGTCAGCTTACTAGATTGAGGAAACCCTTATTTGGGCAATTTTAATTGTTCAAAATGATTGTCATTGGTGGAGATTGATACAAATCCAACAATCACCTTATTGTATTCTAATGAAGTTGCAACTAAAAGAAGTAAGGAAAATGAATATGTAGAATTTTAAGCAAAAAAAAGAATTCCGGATTTGTTATTTCGGAACTTTTTAATTTCAAATTTTGTCAAACAAGCTCATAATTGCTAAAGACTTTTTAGATGAGTCTGTTAGGTGTATTTAAAGTATATCTACCTTTTTGTCTAGCATTTTAGCCTCTCAATTAATGTACAATTGACTTTTTGCTTTTTAGGTCTTATTTTTCACAGCGCATTTAAGAGTTTTTTTAGTCTTTTTGTATTCCAAGTCATGCACGGAATTTTGGCCTAAAAAAGAGCTTGTAATACCTCATTTTGTACAGATTATTGATATCAAACCTTGAGTTTACTTGACCCAATTTGATGTTGTCTTTTTTTTTTCAATCTTGCTTTAGGTTTGAATGTAAAATCAATTCATTGGATTTGTTTTATCAAATTAATTTTGGAATGAGTTGTTTTAAGATCTAAGAGTGATCATCGTAGGTTGTAAATGTGATCTAAGAGTTTCCACCATTCTCACTTAACTCTCGGATGAAATCAAGTTTTAAGTTTTTCCATATTTGTTAGTTTTGCAAGGATCCTAGAATTTCTAGCTTTGTAAAATTGGGCAACGTTAGAGCTTATCAGAGATATTCATCTTATAGTCATTTGCATACGTAGGAAATGTGATGATTATTCAACACATTTATACGACATGTGAGTTATTTCTCTCATTGTCAATTGGTTTTGAGATGGATGTTCACGTTCTTTTAATGTGGTATTAGAGCTCTATGTGGGTTATTATTCTTTCTTTCTAACATGGTACAAGAGCTTCACGAGGGTCATACTATGGAAATTTTTTTTTTCTTTTTTCCTAAAAATAAGAATATAAAAAAAAACTGTGTCAAGTAATAAATGTTTAAATCAATGAATCTAAATGGTTAACCCGATGGATTGGAGTGTTTTAAGTTTTATGTTCATACTTTTAGAAGACTTGGAAATCATTAAGTTGAATGAGTGATTATCAATATTAATCAATTAAATGACATTATAAAGGTTTGGACTTAGATTTAGTGTTCTGATTGTTAAATTACTATTAAACTTGAAACCTAATGCTTAAATTAAATTATAAATTTCAAACTTACTCTATCAACTTTGAGATTTATCTCTATTATTTTAAACCCTTAAATTTTCAATTTTAATGTTTGTTTATTTGATGAGGTGCGGTAATGAACTCCCACGTCCTCTAATGTTTTGAATGTTAATTTATTGAATGATGCAAGTTGTGGTATTTTTAATTATATAAACACTTAAACTTAAAATATTAACACGACTTTTTTTATATTAATAATTTATCAAGGTCAACTTTGTTCTTTAAATTTGTATTCGATAACATGTAGCTCTTGCCCCGTTGAAACTTTATGAAATCAATCGAGTTGCATTGGAATTAAATTATACATATTCATTATTTTAAAATTGGTTGAAGATTCTTCTTTCTCTTAATTCACATCAATCAAACTTTACCTTATCATTAAATTAGAGAGAACTTCCATTTGTATGTTCAATTACAAGTTGTTGTTTTGGTGGCTGAAATTTTCAATGTTTTTATTGTCTTGAGTTTAATTTATTGCAAGCAACATATTGATATTTTCTTTTTTATTAGTTTAAATCTAACTTGAACCAAATAACTTTTATCTTAATTTTAGTTTCATTCTAAATCAACAAGAATTGAATTCAATTGTATATTTAATATCCTATAGGCGAGTTTAAATATCTCATAATTATTATGTTGAATTAAAAGAAAGATTTTATTTAGATAGGAAAATGATGACTATTGAAGTTTTGATTTTTGTTAAAATTGTTTAAGATTAGGGAAAATGTTCTATTGAGTAATTGTTAACAACAAACTAGTTGACTAAATTAAGTGTTGACAACTTTAGTCATTTTGGTCCATAAGATATTTGGTTGTAAATGCATGAGTTGAAGCATAGATCAACTTTTGGTTATTGGGGGTTTTTTTAGGCATTTGAAAGTTTTAACCTATTAATAAATATTTATTATTTTAAACTTAACAAGAAGGACAAATTTATGGAGCATTGGCCTCCCATTGGGGTAGTCTTCAACAAAGCCTTTAAAAGTTGTTTGGTTGATTGCTAATTATATATAATGAGTTGAATTAGAATTATATTTGGAAAGCTCTTCAACTATATATTGAAAGTTATAAAAAAAAGAAACAAAAGGGTGTTTTGGGATCAAATTATTTGAACGAAATAAAACAGAGGTCTAAAGAGTGGATTGAATAGACATAGCAGAATCACTAAAAATTATTGGTGAGATTTTCTTATAAAATCATAGAGTTTCTAATGATTCTTGATTTTGATCATTTCTTAATTTTTTTTTTAATGTTGTTCTTATCTCTAATTTCTTAATTAATGGTATATGTCTCAATTAGTATAGCTAAAAAAAAAGAAAATAGTTACAAAATTTGAACCCCCAAAAAGTTTTTACAATATGAAGAAGAATCTCTTTGTTGCAAGGCAAGAAGCAGAACAAATGAAGCAAGGAGTAGCCAATCTTAAGCAAATTGCTGAAACTAGCAGATGCTTCACAGAGGAAGCAGAGTTCAAACTACAGATTTTACAGAAAGAGGCTGAAGAAGCAAAAGCAGCAGAGAAGAAAGCCCTGCATGAGATGAAAAGCATTGGTCGGAAATACAGAAACAATACGACAGAGGGTTCCGAGCCTACTGCGCAAATCAAACTGACAGTGGACGAGTTCGAATCGATAAGCAGAAGAATCAGAGTATCGAAAATGTTGGCAGAAAAGGAAGAAGCAATCAGCATTGCTAAGGTGGAGGAAATCACTGCAAGGCAAAATGATGCAATGAAAAAGCTAGAGGCCAAATTAAAAGCAATCGAGGAGATCGAAAGAGCAACAAAGATGGTGTTAAAGGGCGCAGAGATGGCAGAGTCAACAAAACTAGTGATCGAAGATGAACTCCGACGTTTGCGACAAGAGGAACAGAAGCTGGCATCTCAAGTTACATCCGGACATATTTACTTTTAACTTTCTAAACCTAAAAAGTTCTACGAAAGTAGGATTAGAAAGCAGAGTTGTTTCAGAATCTAAAGCTAAACCTGATCTCAGAGCATCTTGTTGGATGATCTAAAACGTTTGCCATCATCATAAAAAATGAGTGGCAGAGATTTAAGGCATTGACACTCAAACTTTTTATCTGTTGATAAGCTTGTGTATATTCAAGCATCAATGGCTGTAAAATGAAAGACATAGCAGGTGCAAATTTAAGCAAATATATTCTTGATTCTAAAGGGACGGGGAGAAAGAGAGAGAGAACCCATCAAATAAAAATTGAAGCTTATTGCAAAGACACTGAATTTATGCACATTAACCCAATGAAAGTTAAGCACTTGCTGTAAAAAAAAAAAAGTTTACTTTTATGCTACCAACAGGAGAGAACAGACAAAATATTATGGAAAAAGAAAAAGGAAATAAAGCAAGATGTGAATAAAATATTTATTATATCATTAGAAGCCTAGAAATTTAGTAGATAGCAACATTTCAGTACCTATGAAATGTTGGGCAGCAGGGAGTTAATAAAAGAACAGTGACTAAGAGGACAAGTACATTACAAGCCTTTATCTAGTTGGGAAGGAACTTAACCGCTTAGCTTAGCCATCCTATATGTGAAACTACATACAATATATTTTCTTATATGTGGATTTCTTGGGACCTATTGCCAACTGCAAATGAGTAGTAGTACATTAGCCATATAAAGTAATGTCATTGGCAGGGCTACAAAAATGAACTTACAGCTCACCAGCCTTCAACATCTCAATGAAATGCAAAGAGTTAGCTTCAAGTCGTAGAAGGCATCGTTATCTCGATTACCTTGGTCTTCATATTTTTAGGCTGCCCAGCGAGTTGGATAATCCATTCACGTTTCCATTCCCGTACTTGTGCAACTCTAACTCAATGGTTTTGACGATTTCAGTTCCTTCTGCAGGTGGTTCAGGTAGACTTACGTGAACAGATCCCTGTTTTATGGGTCGTGAAGATTCCTGAACCGCTTGCTGCTTGATGTAAGTGTAGAGTTGTTGATGGAAGGGATGATCCAAAGAGTAGCAATTTTCAGCTCCATCAGTTGAATGACGTGATGATCCAGAGCCTTCTCTTTTGCAGAAGTGAGGGAGAGAAGAATAGTCCATTATCTACAAAATGCATAAAACTCGGCCTTCTTATTGAACAATGATGAATCAAAGACGTTGAATCACACCGGGAGTATATAATTTGAACCCAGTTCATTCGAATCAAAATTAAATCTATATTTCATCAAACATGTAGCATTTGATTAGACCTTACATATATTTTGGCAAGTTACAAGCTGAGTAGGATGAAGGATAAATCTTCCTAAGGGTTACTGAGTTGGATAATATGTATGGCTTTAATTCTTGGCTCTACTAAGAATTTTTATTATTCAACTAAAAATTGATAACTTCTAATTTGGAAATCAATCAATCTCCTAGTCAGTCAAAATTTTGAGTCCGACACACCTACATGCGAGACCATCCGATCAGGATAGAACCTGCCGAGCGTGATCCTGTTTGATTTAGACATTTTTCTAGATTGGTTTTGAAGAGGATATTTATTTCATCACTATTCAAGTTTGATTTCAGTGTAGCAATAAACAAAATCAACTTACCTTCAGCAGTTCATCTCTTCCACTACCTGATAAAACTTGTATTTTTTTCCTGGTTCTCTCCTGCAACAGAGGCTTAACTACCTGCAAGAGACTTTGCATATTACCAACAAAACCAAAAAAGGAGAAGCCCTTTGTGTTCAAGAGGGTGTAGAACAATGTATAATTAACCATTTAGAAAAATTGTCTTAAAAACATGAAAGTATGATTTAAAGGACCAGAGCTACCTTCCAACAAGACGAAAATATGTATGGGGCGTTTACTATGTAATACGTATTCGTCTTCTCCGGGTAGTTCAAGTCATCGATGGTTGATATGATTGTCAATAACTGCAAAACACAAGTAAAAATAGCAGCTGAATATCAAAGAGTTCCAAGTTCCACAAATAACTGAATCAGGTAGTCCATAAAAATTCTGTTCAAACTGTTAGAGCCGTCATTCTGAAGGAAAATAGACTAGAACCTAATGACATTAAGGTTTTTTTACCTTTATTTGGCTCAGTGCTGATAGCTTTAAACCGGTCATATCTAATACCTTCACGCAAGTTATAATAGGCCGCCCATATTTCTTCGATGCAGAAGGCTACAAAGAGTGTAGTGGTTAATACAGGGCATCGTGCCTAAGGAAACAACGGCGGGATTCATAACTCTGAAGCTCACCAGAACTATGCGATCCCGATATTCATTAATTTGAATGTGTGACTGAACATAGTAGTTAACCTGTAACAGAAACAAAATAAGAACAAAAACCCAAATATGGGACTTCTTGAATGTGCAGAAGATGATTATCAACAAAGAATTCTTTAACAATACTCACAGATGCTTTATCAAATGTGCTGAGTCCAACACCAATTGCAAAGACTGGTAGACCCTAAAAGAAAGAACACAAAAATTACTAAGGGGATGGAAAAAAAGATAAGAGTAGTCAGAAGTCTTTTCGTAACTTTTAGTTTGATTGTTTGCTTGTAGTTTGTTAATAATTTAATCGATTGATGGGTTAACATTTTCTGCAGATAGAAGGTTAGTTTCTTTTAGTGGTAAGTTTTTAGATATAGTGAAAAAATTCCGTGAATTTCTCTTCAGGATTACTCTCCCAGATGCTAGATTGCATCAAACTTCCTTTATAGACGCCCCCTTTTCATTCTTTTTCATTATTTTCAATAAATTGTTTTGATGCTCTTACTCTTAGCAAGATCTTGAACGAATGGAACAAAACGCAAGATTTCGTAACCAAAACGTAAATTTCAACCACTAAAAATAAAATGTAGTTTGCACCTCTCTTGAGTAACCCGAAAGTCCTATGAGCTGAGAGTCACGAATCCCTCTGTAAACATCGATGGGAACTATGGGTTTCTGCACAGGAAGGACAATGGATGGATACAGCAAGAACTCATGGGATAATTGACCATGCAAAAAGCTCAAGAGCTAAGCACGGTTAGGACATACCGTTAACATCATGTCGATTTCACTTTCTACTCGCCAGTTTAAACAATCTACCAACTGCAACATCAGAAACGGTACATGAAGTTGAACACGTGTGAATTCAATACTGTAAGAGTATTACTAAACCATGTCTAACCATTTTTTGGGCTTTGCAAACATTCCAATCTCGCGCCTTCAGAAACCGCTCCAAAGTTTCAGTTAGATACCCTTGATGAACATTCTGCAACCATACACAAACTATCAGGAGCTGTTCATACTTAAAAAATAGCTAAATCAGCACAAACCAGTCATTCTAAAAACTGAAAACGTGATGAATTGGAAAACCCACATATTAAATCCATTTAAAACTAGATAAGTTCATCAAACTCATAAACAGTTTGAGTTCCATCCCATATTTTACCCAACCTCAAACCCCAATTTTCCTAAAATCGTTCACAAATGAAAAATAGTTTCACATAGAGCAATCCAATTTAGAGATCAACCAATTCCACGAGCAGCTAAAACAATCCAAAATCAAATGTCAACAAGGTCAACAAATGGCTATAATGAACCAGCCGACAGGCCTTCTCCTCACCATATAGCTTCAAACTAATTACAAATGAGTAGATAAGCTTATCGTCAACTAATTAACAAAGAAAAATCCAAATATGTCCAAACTTTTAATCCACTGATCTCTGAAATCAATGAATCCAAGCCAACGATGATTGAAATTGGAGTCAAAAGAGTCCAAAAATGAACACTAAACCTTCCATTTATTCAAGTTCATGGGATTACATGAAAACCCCAGAAACCCAATTCAAAAACAAGTTACAAACTAAGAAAATAAGAACCGAAGCAACAAAAAAGCAGCTGAAAGTAGCAAAAAACACACAGATCGGACCCAAAAACAGAGGAAAAAGAGAATGCTAACCTGAAAAGTGCACTTCAATCGCTCCTCCACTGGCATTAAACAAAATCCCAAATGAAAAAAGGGGGAGAGAGAAAGAAATATTGAGCACAAGCTTCAAAGAAAAAACAAAAGCTATGAAATCGAGAAAGAGAGAAAAAAAAATAGGCGCTAACCCTGATCCATCAGAGCTCGGAGCTGGCGAATCGCCTCCTCGGAACCGATCCCCATTTCTTCTTCTTCGGTGGAGAAAAAAAAAAAAAAAGAAATTAAGGAGGTAAAAATCAGAATGCTATACCCACCAAATAAAAACTAAAAAGAAAACTTGGGTTTTTGTTCTTCACTCGAATTTCATTATCAATAATTGATTTTGGTAAAAAATTGAAAATTTGTCCGATGGCTCTTTGATTTTAAATACAGAGGACAAATACCGTCGTTTATTTTTAAAGAGAGAAGAAATACTGTTCAACACAGCGACAAGTACACCTTTCTAGTCAAGTCCTCTCTCTCTCTGATAGGGTCAAAGGAGCGAGAGAAAATTGGTTTTTTTTTTTTTCTAACTTTTTTTTCCTTTTCTTTTAGAGGTAAATGCATGTTTGGCTACGGTATCAAAAAAACGGAATGATAAATTAATAATTGATATGATAAAAGTTGATTTGCCAAATAACAAAAATATCATTACTTTCTTTTCCAATACTTCCTATCGTACCAAACATATCCAACATTGACATCATTTTCATTATCTAAATAAAATTCATATATTCCATATTATATATACATGTATTTATCTAAGTTCTCGTCTCGACACGTTGTATAGAAATTGGTTTTTAGGTTTTATTTACCTAACTATAACTACTACTTTCATAGTTTTTACTGCTTTGATATCTTCATTAGAGATGTCTATTTTTCCATAGGAATCTGCCGATAACAGAGCACGTAATCCTTGGTAAGGAGCGAATGAGAACGGAATTTTCTGGGTTGCCTAAACGGGGCTAGGAATAGGGAATGCATTCCTTGTTTCTGTTTCTCCAATCTCTGCCCCGAATAAATATATGTGTGTGGGTAAAATTACATATTCAAACGAGTATTTTTATTTAAGAATTCACAATATAATTGGAACTTGATAGATATTCTCTAAAAATATTTAATTATTTGAATTTATTACTTAAAAAAATAAATTGATTTTTTTTTTCGAAATCCCCGCCCCAATTCCCAAATAAAAATGGTGAATTTTGTGGGGACTGTATTAATTTTGAAAGCGAAGACGAGGACAGGGAAGTTATTCTGAATCTCGCACAGTGGACATATCTAATTTTCATCTTACTTGAGCTTTTAAAAATCAAACCAAAATTTGAAAGCTAAAAAAATAACTTCAAAATACTTATTTTAGTTTATGAAATTTGGTTAAAATTCACATACTTCATTAGGAGGAGAGGAAACATATCTAGATAATTTGAGTAAATACAAGATTAAATTTCAAAAAAAAAAAATCGAAAAGTCATTAAACGGGACCTTAAAAAATAACTTATACTGAGAAGATGAGATCAAAGTTTGTTTGCTTAGATTGAGTCTAAACTACTATCTGTATGAGTGGAATTCGAATTTGTTAGTATATTAGATAATATTTTATTTCATCTCAAAATTTATTAATAGTGAAAAATTAACTCATATATCTTATAAAAAAAACTGTCCTAACATTTTCAACGTAAGAGATAAGGTAAAAATCCTGAATTACATCACTCTGTTATCAAATATTTGATATAATTAGTATCATTTAATTGAAAGAATATCTAATTAGAGTTTTAGTAGATACTAAAAAATTAACGTGAAAATGCACAGGTAAAACAAGTGAAAAATACTTTATAGAGTATTAAAAAATAAATAGAGAAAAATTCAGTCTACTCCTCGAAAAGTACCATAATGCATACTTTTCATTTCATTTATGTGGATAATAGTGTATCACATTTTTAATTTATCATTTTTTTTAAAGTTACACTACTAAGGGTGGAGAGTCAAACTTGTGACTTCTTGATCATCATATTAAAACTAATGTCATTTACTTATTAATTTTGTTGACTTAATTTATCATTTCTTTATTATTAGTCAAATCATTTTTTTGTATACATAATTATGTGGCCGAGTATTATCCAGACAAGTGACAGAAAATATGCACACCAAATATAGTAGATGAGAAAGGAGTGATAGCTGGACGACCCCCGGATGTATTCAAGAATCACGAGATCAGATGTTCAAATCTCAACTCCAATTATTATAATAATAAAAAAAAACAAGGTTATATAATCAAATTAGTTGAATAATAATTGCAAAGTGGAATGGGCTTAGGAAAATGTATGGGTAGGTGTTTAGATATAAATTGGCCAACTAAAGTCTGATAATTTGTCACTGTCGCCTACCAATATTTAAACACAAAGGATTTATTTATTTTTGGTAGAAAATATTAGTATACGCTCGTGTTCAAGCCTCCCACTTCTAATATTTTAATCTAAAAAAAAAAAAAAACAGTGAGGAGTGAAAGGTTAATAGAAGTTGAAAATTTGTTTAGAGATTGATGTTAATAGTTATTTAATAATTATTTATTTATTTTGTGATTGGTGTAGGTTATTGTCGTGTGTCATATTTTATATGAAATTTAATATAGCATTTTAATAAAAGGTCTAATGAATATATAATTAAGAGTTATCTTTTATTATTAGATACAAAATAATTTTTTAGAAGTAGTAATTAACGCTACTCCCCGTGAAAAACAAAAGTAACCTAAATTTATTTCTAAATCTATACATAATATTATTTATAAAAAATGTTTTTCATAATCGAATTTCCAATGCCACTTTTTTTTTTTTTTTAATCCATATACTTGTAAACGTTATTTTTTATTCACACTTTAAGTCCGGAAAAAGTGAAAAAAAAAAAAAATCATTTGAAGTTTTTTTAAAATAAATAATATTATTAGGATTGTTCAAAAAAAAAAAAAAAAGGTTGAAATCTTTTGTCTCATTGATGAACATTATTCCTATATAAAAAAAGGAAAAAAAATAAATATTCATATGCTTGTTGAAAGATTCAAATTCGTTATTCCTATATAAAAAAAAAAGGAAAAAATAAAAATAAAAATCAATTAAAGGTAAACTAGTATTGGCAATAAGAACCTAATTATAAACCACGTGTTAGTTGCATCAATTTATTTTCACATAAACAAATATTTGTAGTTATAATTGAACCTACCTCTCAAATTTTCAAATAAATTTGAATCCTTAATCAAAAATAAAGAAATATATGATTGAAAATACTTTAATTTAAGTTTAAATATTTCATTTATTTTTACTTTTATTTATATTTTTGAAATCTAATTATAATAGATAAAGGTGCTCATAACTTTTCATTGATACATTCAAAACTAGTAACACGATATGAACAAGACCAATACCTTAACAACATCGATATATTTTTATAACTAAATAGTTATGAATTCGAATCACTCTTCCCGCAATTATAATTGGACTTAAAAAAAGTGTAACTATTATAATACGTTGATTGCACCAATTAAACTGTTTAATCCTTTTGTCAAATAGAACTTTCAAAGACAAACGGTGACTATTTAAAGACGTGGACTATTGATGACCTAAATAATCAAAATCATAATGGCTAATTAAGAATGAACATTGAATTATTAGCTCAAAAATTGTGATGGTTGAAAAATTGTGAAAAAATGCATAAATTTTCTAATTTTTCATAAGTATGTATACTACATGAAATATCGAAATTGGTAACATTTTTTTTAAATCCTAAATAATATATAATAATATATTACAACATTTTATACTAATATTTAAATATCAAATTAAAAATATTTCAACAATATTTATTTTTAACAATAACATCCAACAATGCTACTGACCTATTCATTTTGTCCATAGATAAAGAAATGATATATTTTTTTTTTAATCAAAGATTAATTTATGATTAAATGTAAGAGTGTTAATTGTTATGGTTCTTTGAAACCAAATTGATTCATAGAAACTGAATAAATGAAGAGCGATTGATTGATTTTTGAGTATATGTTGGTTAGTGTCCATTGCAAAAAAAAATTTAACAAAATATTTTTAAAGTCAATTAACTTTAAATATAAATTTTCTTTATGTAATTTTAATTTTGAACTAACATAT
>JBBMEG010000005.1:3938989-3950731 GCA_037832605.1 Cyclanthera cordifolia | reverse complement strand
GATAATGATTTAGGAATAATTGATAGAGCTCAACCAAACCCTTAATAATTAAATGGTAAATGTTAAGACTTAAGGGACAATATTATCAACAAAAAAGAAGTTAAGGGACGAAATTGAAATTAAGCAAAGCACTTAAATGGAAACTTTTCTTTCAAATTGGGATCAAATTTGTAATTTTCTTTTTAAAAAACCAAATTTTGCAATTTAAGTTTAGGTGATAAAAAGGTAATTAAGAAAATAAAAAACAATAATTTAGAGGAGGGGAAAAATCCAAAAATTCCCTTATAAATAATCAACATCTCATCACTGACATTTCTCAATCAACCCTCTTGACTTCCTTTCTCCTTCTTCAATTTCCCATCTCTCTCCTCCCTTCATTACAGATAAAGAGAGAGAAACAAAATAACAAAAATCCCACTCTATAACTCCCCTGCTTCATCAATTCCCAAACTTAGAAAACAGAGCCTCCTCTGATTTCACCCTTTAACGCTCTTTCAATGACCTCAAGAATCCCAGACTCCGCCGCTGACAAGTCCAATGGCGGCGGCGACGCGGCGTTGGAGGACCGGTGCACGGTGGAGGAGGTGGCGCTGGTTGTTCCGGAGACCGACGACCCATCTCTCCCGGTGATGACTTTCCGGTCATGGGTTTTGGGACTGGCTTGTTGTTGCATTCTTATTTTCCTCAACACTTTCTTCACTTACCGCTCTCAACCACTCGCCATCTCCGCCATTCTTATGCAGATCGCCGTTCTCCCAATTGGCCGGTTCATGGCCTCCACTCTTCCGACCAGGGACTTCCATTTTCTCCGGTGGAAGTTCAGTCTCAATCCTGGTCCTTTCAACATGAAGGAGCATGTAATTATTACCATTTTTGCTAACTGTGGCATTTCTTACGGCGGCGGCGACGCCTATTCCATCGGCGCAATTACTGTCATGAAGGCTTATTATAAACAGAGCTTGAGTTTCATTTTAGCCCTTCTCATCGTCTTAACTACCCAGGTTACTTTCTTTTCCCTTTTCCCTTTGTGAGCTGCTTTTTTTGTGACTGAGATCTATAACCTTTTTTGTAATTTGTGTACTGGTGTAGGTTTTGGGATATGGATGGGCTGGGATGCTCAGAAGATACTTGGTTGATCCAGTTGAAATGTGGTGGCCTGCAAATCTGGCTCAGGTTTCTCTGTTTAGGTACGGCTTCTCTGCAAAATTTGCAGCTTTGAACTCCATAAATTGACCCCAGGAAACGAGTTTAGTTTCAAATCAATTATTTGTGAAGAATGGTTGGTGGGTAATGTTATTATGCGTTAATGATGACGGTTAGAACTTGAAGTTTGAAGTAATTCAGCCAATTCCAATGCATATTCTGAATTCCTCTGTTTTATCTTCTGTTTCTGCTCTGTTTTCAGAGCACTGCATGAGAGGGAGGACAAATCAAAAGGAATGACAAGGATGAAATTCTTCCTAATCGCCATGGGAGCAAGCTTTCTATACTACGCTTTTCCAGGTTACTTGTTTCAAATCTTATCGTTCTTCTCGTGGGTTTGTTGGGTTTGGCCTAACAGCATCACGGCCCAGCAAATCGGGTCGAGCCAAGGCGGGCTCGGGCTAGGTGCATTCACCTTCGATTGGGCCGGAATTTCAGCCTACCATGGAAGCCCACTCGTGTCGCCATGGTTCTCAATTCTCAACGTGGGAGTTGGGTTTGTGATGTTCATTTACATCATCGTTCCCATTTGCTACTGGAAGTTCAATACCTTCGATGCTCGCAAATTCCCCATCTTCTCTAATCAGCTCTTCACCAGAACCGGCCATAAATACGACACCACCAAGATTTTGACTCCGGAATTCGATCTCAATGTTGCTGCTTATAATAGCTACGGAAAGCTTTATCTTAGCCCTCTTTTTGCCCTTTCCATTGGGTCTGGTTTCGCTAGGTTCACTGCTACTCTCACCCATGTTGCCCTGTTTCATGGCCGGTATGTATGCTCTGTTTTTGCTCTTTTCTTCAACTGTCAATACTTCGTTTAAATCTGTCTTGCTTTGTTCTTTTAGGTTAAGTTCTTGTGTTTTGTTTATGAATTTTGATCGTTGTTTGTGAGTATTAGGTTTTTAATTGAATGGGATTCTATTGTTGTATTTATGAAGTGATAAGGTTATTGAATAAGTATTTGGTTAATTTGAAATGTGTGATAGTCAAGAACCTAAGAAAATGGATAGTTTGGACAAATAAAGTAGCATATGCATCATACTCTTTAGATTAGTCTATCAAAATTTTTTTTAGAGCATTATCCATATAATTATTTTGTCTTTGTTATTTATCAAGTACCAAATCAACCAAGGTTTGTCCTATTAAACATATTTAACAAAGCTATTACTAGAACTAGATGCATTGACGTTTGATGTTATTAAAGCTGAATAAATGGATATAGCTAAACACCATGGAGTGACCTAGTGCTCAAGAAGGGTTTTGCGGTGCATAAGATAATGAGTTCAATCTATAGTGGTCACCTACCTAAGAATTAATTTGTTACTGGTTTTCTTGACATCCAAATGTTGTAGAGTCAGACAGTATGTCCCGTGACATTAGTCGAAGTGCGCGCAAGCTGGCCAGGACAATTACGAATAATATCAATTTTTTTTTTTTTAATAATAATAGCTACTGAAGTTTAAGAACTTAATTTATTGTCTTAGTGGAAAGTGGGCTGCTGAGACAAATGGAATGGTGGAAAGAGGGAATGAATATGAAAGAGAAAGGACTGAGGAGAGAAAAAATAATAATGTAAAGAAAAGAATGGTAGGTCCTACTAGAATTGGGAATGAGAATGTCATTCTCTAAACTTAGATGAGAAGAATATTATTACTTTTCAAGCTAGAAATGATTTTTTAATTTTGGGATGGGGCAGAAAATAAAATAACATTTAATCTAGGGAAAGAAATCCATGCTACATGACTCTTATTTGGCTATCTCAACCTTATTGAGTTAACATGATGTTCTATTATGTTCTTATTGAGTTACAATCTTGCTTGAATTGTCATTAACTTTCACTCTAGTATAGCTCTTGGCATAAAATGTGACTTACGATCATTCAGTCGCGAGTTTGAATTTTCACCCTCTATTGTTGTTGATTCTTTTATAAAAATGTATCTCATGACTTCTTCCATTTCTAAAGTAACAAAAATTGAACAAAAGTGGGTTTTGAGAATCTTTATAGCTTTAGATGACAAAAATGGACTTTACTTCATCAGTGAAAGCTCAAAGATTTAAATTTGAAGTTGGGTTCTTTAAGTGATGTTTGAGCTATTTTAATTTTGTAGGGAGATATGGAACCAAAGTAGGGCAGCAATCAAGAGTGCAAAATTGGACATCCATGCGAAGCTGATGCAAAACTACAAACAGGTGCCAGAATGGTGGTTTTTGATCTTACTATTCGGGAGCATCGCATTGTCTCTTTTGATGTCGTTTGTGTGGAAAGACGACGTGCAACTGCCGTGGTGGGGGATGCTATTTGCCTTTGCTATGGCTTGGATTGTTACACTTCCAATTGGGGTCATTCAAGCAACAACCAATCAGGTAATCGGGTACCGAATCAAACAGGACCTAGTCGTCGTAGTTCTCGTCTCTCTTTGCTTTAGGTTCTCTTGAACATATTCCAAAACGAAACACTGATATCCATATGGAATCTTATGCAGCAACCTGGTTATGATATAATAGCACAGTTCATTATTGGTTATATTCTTCCTGGAAAGCCAATTGCAAATCTGCTATTTAAGATTTATGGGAGGATCAGTACAGTTCATGCTCTGTCTTTCTTATCTGATCTTAAACTTGGCCATTATATGAAAATCCCACCAAGATGCATGTACACTGCTCAGGTGATCTTTGTTTGGTAGCTTCAACATTTCATTCTTCTTCTCTTTTGACAATTTTTAGCTTGAGTTGACTGGCTGTCATTCGTGTTTTCGTTTTTTGCTTCCTCAGTTAGTCGGGACTTTAGTTGCTGGGACAGTTAACCTGGCGGTTGCTTGGTGGATGCTGGAAAGTATAGAGAACATCTGCGATGTTGATGCTCTCCATCCAGATAGCCCATGGACTTGTCCGAAATACCGTGTCACGTTTGACGCTTCTGTTATCTGGGGACTGATCGGACCGAGGCGATTGTTTGGACCTGGAGGATTGTATCGCAACTTGGTGTGGCTATTCCTTATCGGAGCTGTCCTCCCAGTTCCCATCTGGGCGTTGAGCAAAGCTTTCCCCGAAAAAAAATGGATTCCACTGATAAACATACCAGTTATATCCTATGGTTTTGCAGGGATGCCACCAGCAACTCCTACCAACATAGCAAGCTGGCTCATAACCGGAACCATTTTCAACTACTTTGTCTTCCGATACCACAAACGCTGGTGGCAGAAGTACAACTACATCCTCTCGGCCGGGCTCGATGCTGGGACAGCATTCATGGGCGTGCTGCTTTTCTTCGCGCTACAGAATGGGGGCCATAGCTTGAGGTGGTGGGGATCAGAACCAGACCATTGTCCTTTGGCAAAGTGTCCAACCGCTCCCGGGATCTCCGTGAAAGGATGCCCGGTTTTCTAGCAGCTGCAAGCATATCATCGTTATGCTAGAAAAGTGGAATGTCTGAAGATCATCGGGCCGGAGTGTGATTAAACCGATAACAAATATGTTCGAAAGCTAATCTACTGAGTTAGTTCAGATTCTTGCTTTGCTGTTGATGTCTGTAAATGCTAGTTGATTGTAATGAGAGCTAAACAGCTGAGTTAGTTCAAGTGATAGGGGTGGTTGGTTTTATATGGCATCATGTTGAATACAGGTTGTGCTACAACTTTTTAGCTTTAGTATTGCTTGTGGAGAGCAAAGCGTTAATAAAAGCTAAAGCATTTTCTTTCCTTTTTTTTTTTTCTTTTTTTCTCCCTCCAACTGTACAATGAGAAGAAAAAAAAAAGAAAAAAAGAAATATTGGATAAAAATTATTTTAAAGCTTTATATTTTATTTCAATTAAATTTCTACAATTTAAAAAGTTTCATTTTCATTTTATATATTTCACTTTTAGTGATAGGTAAATTTTAATAGTGATAAATATTCATCAATACTAGAGGATAAATACTCATTGATATTGCTCTATTATGTTATAAATATTTATTAATATCAATATAGTAGAAAAGTATGTGACGATACTCAATAATATTAATAACTATATTTGTTAAAAAAATTTAAATATATTTTAATTCTTTTCTAGATTTGATTAAGTGGTAAATTTCATTTCTTTTATAGTTATTTTAAGGGTAAATTATAAATTTGGTTCTTAGGGTTTAAAGAATGTTAGAGTTTAATCTTTATGATTTAAATATCTATACTTCAGTCTTTATGGTTCGAAGGAATCTACAATTTAGTCATTTGAAAAATTAGAACTTAGTCTCTAAAGTTTGGTAAAATTTAAAAAATAGTATATATCATTCATAATTATTTGTGAATAAAATACGTATAAATGATTTATTTATGTGTTTAATGATGGGATGGTGAGATAAATAATTAATTGAAAAAAAAAGCATCATTCATATATATATATATATATATATATATATATATATATATATATCCAAAAGGCACTTAATAGATTTTAGGAAATAATTGAGAAAATGACTAAACTTTTATTGATTTTAAATTTATGACTACTTTTTTTGTGGATTTTCTTATATCAAATTTATGGACACAAATACCCTCCAAGTTAATTTGATTTTAAATAAAATAAAAAAAATAGGAGAAAAGATTCTTCATAACTAATTGAATAATATGCTTACTAACTTTAAAAAACGGTAAAACAAAATGAGTTGACCAAGATGAAAGAAAATTTGACTTATTTGTAATTTAAATTATTTTTCGCATATATATATATATATATTTATTTATTGTGTAACTAACTACATTTAAAAAAAAAAATTAAATAAATATATTTATAGACCCTTTCAAAAAATATAAATATTTATTGATTATCATTAATAATTTTTATTTGAAATTTAAGAAGTTGTTGGGATTTTTTATGTAAATCTACGTCCAAATTTGGAAGTTGGAGAGATAATCACTTCTACCCCGAATATTGAGCTCCTCCCTTGAAACAAATGTGAAGTAATTACCTCAATGGTCAAATTAATTTTATGTTTGGAGGTTGAGGAGATAGTGCCTTCTATACCCAATATTGACCTCCACTCTCTCGAAATAGTAAATTATTGCTGAGACGCGAAATGAAATGAAACCATTATTCGTTTTAAAATAATTAAAACCCGTTTAAGCTATCTACAATTGAATTTTATTTTTTATAAATAATTTAAATTGAAAAGAGAAGACTATATATTTTGGAGAATAATAATTCTCTCTGTTTTACTTTAATCATTAATTAAAAAAAGAAAAAAAAAAAAAAAAGCCATACACCAAATTATTTTGAAAATTTTGTAGGGTGGCTAAATTTATAACTTACTTTAATAGTTTTTAAGCCCATTTGAAATTTGGGCTTGTAATTATTGGGCCACTAGATAAGTCACCAGTTCTTCAGCCGCGGTCTCTCAGACTCTAAAATTGGAACTGCTACTACCTATAGCTGCAAAATTCCGAATCTTCTCGGAGAACTTTCAATTTCAATTTCAGGTTCTCTTTCAGGCAATTGGTGGACGCGCCACTCTGAACATTTTCCACAAGCTTACATTACAGTAGCTGCAACTCTCGTGAGTGGATTGGTTTTCGCCTTTTTTTTGTCTATTCATGCTTTAATTTTGTTGCAATCTTCCTCTTTCTTGCTCATCCTTTGCAATTTTACTGCTGCGTCGTCTTCTACTTTGCTAATATGCCTAAATTTTTTCCCACGATTTTGGGTTAAGTTTGGTTGGTTTGTGAGAATGAAAGGTGATGGTTAGGAGGTTGAAGGAATCTGGGCTTTGAGTTTTACTTCTGGATACTTTGTTTGTTTGTTTGGGGTTAATGCGTTTCGTCGTCCTATTGTTTGTGCTATTTTAAGTTTTTATTAGATTCCATTTGTGGTTTGTTTGTGTTCCGTTTGAGCTTTATGCAGTTAACAGTGACGGATCACTCTTGAACATAGAGTTGTGTTTCTGAAAGTTCTTACAAACGAAGGACGTGGTCAGATAACATCGTTGGAAGTTGAAAAATAGTTATACGAATACTCCAAACTGGTGGGTTTGGTGGTATTAGATTTAGAGGTTGGAGTTTAGTGTTGGACTTGGGAGTTTATTCTAGGATTGGGTTTAAGTTTTTAAGTGAAAATGTTGTTGAATGCTAGATCAGAGAAAACTCTATTCGTCTGCTGGAGTTGATATTAGAACTTGCAATTAAAACTCAAAGAAACTGCCTCTTAAGTAATAATGAGACCCATTAAGGAATCTTGGTATGTCGTATGGATTTGATAACCAAGAGAAGGAACTAATAGCAGCTAGTAAGTAAACCTTTTTGTTGCTGCTTGAATGAGGTTTGGAACCCATCCCTGTGGTTCACATATTCTAAGTGTTAAAGAGCTGATTAGAGTTAGCTTTTGTAGTTTAGCAGCTAGAAACAGCTTTGGGCTAAGAAACATGGGTCATAAGTTCTTAACAGTAGACAGAAATACGATTCAAGAAATAACAAAGATAAATATAATACAACGTTTTACTTTTTTTTTTGATATGCAATGATACTTTTATTGATGTATGAATAATACAAAAGGACCTATCATTAAAGAGTTACTAAAAGCCACTCCAATGCATAATGAGAGTGGATAAACTATAGTCTTTGTATGCTACATTAATTAGTGTGAGCTCAAGTCATGACTCATGGCAAGAAAAGTGATATATTCTATAAGTTTTGTCTTATGATAGTTTGCCTCTATCGAAAATAGTATCATTTTTTGCCTTCCATATCTGCCAATGGGCACCGATGAAAACAGTTTGTAGTTTATTTTTCTCTCCTTGTAAGGGTGACTGTAAAACGATTGGTAGACAAGATTTTGTATGCTTCCCGGTCTAGCCAAATTCCAATTGTGACCGCAACACAATGTTTTACGTTAATATTAACTTTATAATAAAGTATACTCTTGTTTGTTATTAAGATCAGGATGTCATTGATAGTAATGTTATATAGCCTACGAAATGGTGTCTTGTGTAGGAAGTTCCAGCTATTCATTTTCATAACCTCCTACGGACCTTTCACTAATTTATTTATTTAATTTACTTTAGTTGAAAATTTTTCATTGTGGTTGATTACTTCCCATTTATTTTCTTTTACCTGTTTTTGTCTTTACTTTTTTGCTGTTTCATTTTGCTTCCTCATGGAGCTTGTTTTTCTTGAGCAATAATAACTTTTTGCCTATTCAATGAAAAGTGTTGTTTCTTGTCAAAAAAAGAGGCAGGCTCTTTCTTCTGGTTGTAGATTCAGTTCAGTTGGTAATGTATATAAAGTTAAAGATGCCCTGAATTTCCTTGATTTTGCTAACAAATTTACGGTCAGCTGTTTATAGAACTAGGCATCTTTTAGCTTTCTGGTGCAGATATAGACATGATAGATTAGTATTTTCCTTATGAAATTCATTTTCCTCTTCGTTTAGCTCATGGGGTTATCTTGACCTTCCTTGAAACTCACTGATGATGGGTTGGTCAATATTTTCGAAGTTACAATTATTAGATTTTTTTTGTACAACAAAACAACATCCATTTTTTTTTCAATTCTATGTGATTATCCTTGTGAAAGTTACTATACATTATTTCGTTGGGCAAATCTATATTCTTTCAAGGACTGGTATTGTTATGCGTTACAGTCATTCTTGAAGTTGCATATTTTAAGAAAGTTAGGTCTTGATAACTTGAAATGCACGTGTAAATTTCTTTGTTGGTCTCTCTAAACACACCAGTATCATATTTCAGCCTTTGATGATTAGTTTGTATTCCTCTCTATGATTCAATTCTTTTTTACCTGGGCTGATCATGGAGCTTGTTCATTTCAGCTCCTGTAAACATGCAAAGCATCAGAAATTCAATCCTGAAGCACATGAAGATCGGAGGCCCTAATACTTCAACACAGTTGTTAATGAAGGATGAGAATGTAATGAAGAAATTAACTCACTATTTGTGTACATCAACAGGTACACGCTCGGATGAAATAGTTGATCGAGTGATTGGATTGGTTAGGAAATTCGATAGAATCGATGCCTGTAAGGTAATTTAGTCCAAGGCCACCCCCATCATCTTGTCTTGAACTTTTGTATCACTTGTCAAGATTTTTCTGGATTATAATCTAATTCTCATATCCCATTCAATGCAATATAATATATTTGTTGAAATTAAGATATCTCTCAACGTTGGATGTTGTGTTGAGCGGAACAGGTTACTGAAACGGCCGATTTCCAGAAAGACTTAAGCCTGGACAGCTTGGACAGGGTGGAGCTTGTAATGGCTTTCGAACAAGAATTTTCCATTGAAATCCCAGATGAACAGGCTGATAAGCTTACCTGCTGTGCCGATGTAGCACGGTACATAACTTCACAAGTTGACGAAAAGAAAGAGGAGAAGCATTGAGAAGAAATTTCAGTTTTTTCATCATTTATCATCATGTAATCCTTGTTAACTAACATTTTCTGGGTTGATCACCTGATCTTTTTATGTTGGTTCTTTTTCTTGATGGAATAAGATCATCCATCGGGCTATGAATGGCAGTTAAAGAACACGTGATCTATGTGGCTCTTAATTGATTTTTGATGAATAAAATGCAACCTTTAGAGTACATAAACTATGTGGAAGACTCGATGCAGTTGACAAATCTGTCTCGTATGGTATGACATAGATTGCTACATTACACAAACAAGATGTGTTTATACACAACAAGCAATACATATTTATGCAAGTTCAGTTTATCGTTCTAGCTACGAACCAATAACTCATCATTGTGACTTGAGCGCCATCTACATGAGCCATATACTATGGTCCGCAACCAATTCATTCACTTTACTGTGCTTGTCTACAATGAGTTCTGTTGGTCACCAATCCCCTTATTTGTACAAGCTTGCAGGGGTCGAGATGTTCGGTGCTGCAGCCTGAGAGCACCAGAAGTATATACACGGACGCCTCCTCCAAATGACGATAAGTGCAGCTGTGCCTGACCAGCAAAATGAGCAGGTCGGCAGCTTGTGTTCTTTGGTGTCCGAAGAATCTTGACGGAACAGTCATTTTCGAAGCTGCGGGTTGCATGAAGATGGGATGGAATATCAATAATGAAGTCTCCAAATTCATCTGTGACTCCATGTACCAAATCCAAAGATTTGCTGCTTTTTCCTGTGTTGTGGCAATGCACACCCACCATGGCACCTGCAGTGTTTGATTTTGTTTGAACAAACTCATCAGAAAGGTAAACAAAAAAAAAAAGCTCCATTTCGTAGGTAGTTATTTTTCAGAAAAAAAGGAAAAATAAAGTTGGCTGTTATAATATACCTTTGATTGGCCATGCATGAAATTGTGGTTCATCACCATGCATACAAGCTTCACAAACAACAGAGCCTGTGATCAAAACTGTAGACAGTCTTTCCTCTCCATATCCTGCAATCTTCCTCCATTCGTCTCGATTCAACAGATCGGATAACGGGGTCTCGCCTTCTGCAGATTCGACTACCATCAAAAATCCATAACCAAAAAAGAAGAAACAAAACCAGACTAGGTTGACAGAATTGTGTAAGCTGCAAGCTCTGGTCATTATCTCAAGCTGAAACTCTACAGATCAAATTTAGGTACAATTTCCTCACCTTATATAATGTATTACAAAATTGAATCTTCTGATTTCTCGACACGTCGAATTTACACAAATACCCTCTGTGTTTGACATTGATTTGCAGTTTCTCTCTTATGTTGGATTTTCGCCATCTTCTCGTAGGTAGGCCTTCACCATATGAAAAAGATAGTTTCTTTTTTAAGTATTTTATGTGAATTTGACCATAGGGCTGCCTATTGAGAGGAGAGGAATTTGACCCTCCTTATCTTTTTTTATATAATAATTCCAAAATATATTTGATTCAGATATTTTTGTCCCCCTTGGTAGTGTTGTTGGTAGGAAAACAATATTGGGAAAAAGGAAAAAAAATGGGAAAGGGGCAAAATGGTCTTTTAATTTGTATGTACATAGAGAAGTTGGTAGTTGGATGGAGAAGTTGATAAAGTAGGTCAATATCCTTTATACTTTGTGTAGGTGTAAAATCAAAGAGGTCTAAGATAATGAGAGAAGAATTGTGAAGTTGGTATACCAAGCTTTAAGAAATATAAATCTGGTTGAAGAGCATACAAGATTTCCAATCTACATCCAAAATTTCAAAGCTACCTCAACTCTCTCTCTCTCTCTATATATATATATCTATATAATATCACAAGGCTAAGCTATAGCATCTTTCATTGGTATTAACCTATGCATTTAAGAGTGAGTGTGGTAATGGGCAACAAGAGCATTAATGAGACATAAGTTTTTTTTTTTTTTTTGAGTACAAGTTGGGAGGGAGACAACAAATTCTGTATAGAGGGCATTACGAAGACTCAAACTACTGATCGAGTCGATGCTAATGCATCACTATTGTTAGTTGATCTATGCTTGCTCTGATAACAAACAACATAAGTACTTATGAGCAAGAAATCGAGAACTTGTTCCTGTTACCAATTATTATTGTTTAAACAAATGTATGACAATTAGAGATCGAAAAAGAAACTATCCTC
>JBBMEG010000005.1:3926868-3938889 GCA_037832605.1 Cyclanthera cordifolia | reverse complement strand
TTTGTGCCCACGATGTAAAAAATCGAATCGTTCGAACACAATGGGCGCGGTCGGGGGAAACAGTTTCACGACATTTCTACGAGGTCCTAGTTGCAGTTTTACAATGACATTGGGAGCTTTTAAAAAAAACCAGAACCCATCAGTAGCGAGTCGAACGACTATCGATGGAAGTGGTTTGAGGTAATTGACGGTTTTAGGTCATCAATATTAAAACATAGAGACATATATTCTTACAGCTATACTTTTGTAGAATTGTCTCGGTGCATTAGATGGCACATACATCGAAGTTCGGATGTTCTCAAGAAACACACCCAAATGACCAAGGAGAAGTTGGACAAGGCCATTAACTGGCAAATTCAGAGGCAGGAGTTAATAAACAAAAACAGAGAAGCGGCCATTAAGAAAATAGATTCTCTGACTTACTTTACTGAAGAAGTACAAGCCGTTCTGGTCCATTTGGTGGCTTGTGATGGTGACAAAGTAGCCACTTTCCTTTAGTTAGACGACCACATGACTCGTAATTATTGTACCTACATGCTTAGGAGACATTCTTGAAATAGTGTCACAAATGTAAACGCATTTCACGCTCATTACTTTCAATATCAAAAACATTTTCTACTACGCTTCGAATATTATTAATTAACTTTAGTCAATGAGTATCACATAGTTTGTGTACATTCATTCCAATTTCATGATACTATAATAATTTATAAACTTATAATAAATTGAATTTACAAATTGAGCTATTTTAATATTATAATTTTTTAAATATTTTAACTAATTTCATATTATAATATTCAATTCATTCTATTTATCTTAAATTTACTTTTTTTTTTTTTTTTTTCACTTCTCATCCCAATCCTGCACCTCAAACACAGTTTTAATTACTTTTCACATCTCAACCCTGCACTCAAACACAGTTTTAATTACACTTCTCATCCAACTCTGCACCCAAACACAGTTTTAATTTCACTTATCTCAACCCTGCACCCCAAACACAGTTTTAATTACACTTCTCATCCCAACCGTGTACCCAAACACAGTTTTAATTTCACTTCTCATCTCAACCCTGCACCTCAAACACAGTTTTAATTTCACTTCTCATCTCATCCCAACCCGCCCTAAGAATAAAATGAAAAATTAAATTGAGAATGATACAAAAAAATTTAAAAAATAACCTAAAAATTATATTGAAATCAATATCGAAAATCGAACCTATGGTTGTTTTCTTTATTAGACACTAGTTCAGACTTAGTTATTGAAAAATAGAGGATATTAGTTCGATTATTGGTTTGACACATTACCTTTGAAAACCAAAGCGGAATCAACTCTACGAGGGGAGTTGGAACGACGTCGTTTTGGTCGTCTTGGTTGAGTCTCCATCTATTTTGGCGAGACCTAGAGAACGAAAAAATAAAGAGGGTTGTGAGAAGAAGGTTATGCACGTTTGAACCCCACACAGAAACGAAGGGACGATTTTGGGCGATAAACGATCGAATGACCGGGGAATCGAGTTGTTGGGAGCACAATCGAAGATTGAAGCGCAATGGAGGCTTGTGATTAGTCTTTAGTTCGTTTTTCTAAGGTAGGAGAAAGAGGAAACTAGGGTTTGGGTTATGTTTTATTGAATCTGATGTTGAAATTGGTGTTCAAGAAATGTTCGAAAGTTTAGAATGAGGTTTGTAAGGGGGTCGGTCACGGAGGGGAAGAGGTGAGCCGTTCTTAACTGAAGGGATTGTTGGGGTTCAGCGGGAGTTGTTAGATACACCTAAGCTTGATAGTTGGTTGTCTTGTAATGGGTCCAACACATATGACTTCATTAGCTCCAAATCTTTAGGGATCTTACTGTCGTGAGTTTTGATTAAGCTTATTAGTGTGAAATTCAACTCTTGGGGTGAAGAGGATTCTCAACAACAGGAAAGTACGAGTCGATATGAGTGATTCTCTGAAACCAGTAGAGATGGACAAATATTGTGAAGAAATAATTTAACCAAATCAAGCTAGCAAGATGATATTTAATGAAAAGAAATAACATCCAAATATTGTGAAGCAAAAAGGTTGGATTTTGTTTTATAGGTATATTTTCATAAGATTTCTGTTTCTCTGAATCCGTAGAAAATTGTTTCTCCGAGTCCCTCTGGGCAATGGTGAATAACGAAGACGAGGACCAGCTATATGAATATGGCGTTCTTTTGTACTACAAGTACGCTCCCATTCCCGACGTTGACGACCTCGTTTCCTTCTACCAGTCCAATTGCACATCCCTCGAACTTGTCGGCCGTGTCCGCCTCTCTTTTCAGGGCGTCAACGTCACTGTAAGAACTTCCGATTTCCTTTCCTTTCTCTTCTTTTCACCCTTCGAATACTTGTTTCTATGGGGTTTTCATTTCGCCTCACTTTCTCGTTCTCTTCTTCTTTCCTAATTAGGTTTGTGGCAAGTTATGCTCGTTAGAGAGTCATATTGGTGTAATGAAGTTGAATAGCTTGTTTCATGGGACTGATTTCAAGCTTGCATCGTGCCACCAACCTCTGAATGACATTGTAGCAAGAGAATGTGGATTCACTTCTCTGTCCGTTCGAGTTGTCCAAGTACTTTCAATTTTAAGCCCTTTTTTTTTTTTGCTGCAAGTTTGATCAATATTTATGTCAAAACTTGCATCTTTCACAGGAGTTGGTCACCCTTTGTTCCAATCCTCTATTGAAGTCACCTGAAATTACAGAAGCTGGAACCCATCTCTCTGCTGCTGAATTTCATTCTGTTCTTGAGAGTGCTGGTTTGATAATTCTCTTCTTAAATTTTTGGTGCTTTACTGACTTACAACAACAGAGATGAGATTATGCACTGCGGAGCACAGATAATTGGATATAAAGTTCTTTTGACTAATCACCATCTGCTTTGCAGGGCTACTTTCGGATGAAGAGACACCAGAACATAATAAAGATGTTGTTCTATTGGATGCAAGGAATTTGTATGAGACTAGAGTTGGTCATTTCCGAACACCAAATGTTGAAACACTTGATCCTGAAATTAGGCAGTATAGTGATTTGCCATCTTGGATTGATGATAATTCTGAAAAGTTGCGAGGGAAACAAATTCTTATGTTAGTCAGCCGTCTTAATCTTAAGCTTCTCTAATCGGAATGCCTTTTTCTTATTGTTCATGACCTATCTCAAAAAATTGTAGTACCCAATTGCTTATGTTTGATACGTGGCTTACACTTACAGTGCCTATTGATTCCTCTGGATGATGGGTACTGAGGAATTTGGTTTATAGCAATTTTTTTTTTGTCTTCATAATTTGATGCGAGTATGCATGTATTGTGCCCAAGTAAAAAAAAAATACTAGATTTTTATTTTCAAGGTCAGAACTACAATTTCCAGATGCATCTAATCAAATTTGGTTATTACATTTATCTGTGGTTTCCAATTCCTAGGCCAAACTTTATTCTTTGGTGTATCGACCTTTGTTTGCCAATGCTTGTGCATATATATAATATTACCACACTTGTTAATTGCTTATCTAGTATTTCATGTGGCAGGTTTAGAATAGTACGTCATGACTTAAGTTTCATCCTCTTCCTATCTAATAGGTATTGCACTGGAGGGATAAGGTGCGAGATGGCTTCAGCATATATTAAGTCAAAAGGATCTGGATTTCAGAATGTCTTTCAGGTGCATATGCAAATTTGATAGATTTCATAACTTTTTCGTACATTTTTTATATATTTCCCTCCTCTCGAACATATTCATGTTAACTTATTAATGACAGACTTTTTTTTTTTTTCTATCTAATTCTCTAAAGATTTAAGTCATGCCTTAGCAAGTTAATAGTGTAAGCATTCATTATTGCTGCCATTCTGAAGCAAACATCAGTTGGCTTTAGCTTTATTGCATCAGAGTGATTTGTATATTGGTGATGGTGTGCTTTTCACTGCAGTTATATGGTGGGATACAACGTTATATGGAACAATTTCCCGATGGCGGATTTTTTGCCGGAAAGAATTTTGTGTTTGATCACAGGTGAAGTCTCTGACCCCCTAGCCAGCATGGTATCTTAATCTTATTAGAATGTTAAGAGTTAAGACAAGATTCTAAAGATGGAGACATCAGACATAGTATATATTCATTGAAGTAGTGAACCGAACAATTTTTATAATTATAATTTTGTTCATAAAGTAAATATCCTGAAACCTATTATGAAGAGGATGATGTTGCATTTTGAGCTTAAATTTTCTTAATATTTAGTTCTGTGTTTATAGGATATCGATTGGGAGCTCAACTGAAGATATTATAGGGAGGTGCCTTATTTGTGCAGATCCCTATGATGATTATTCTTTTCGCTGTCGGTGCAAATATTGTAGAATGCTTGTTCTGGTGTGTGATAATTGTCAGGTCTGCTATAATAGTAATCTCTTTGCACTCAATCTTTTTTCTGGCTTGTTGTTGCATTATTTGGCGATTTCTTAACACCATGAATTCTAAGATTCATTTTTCCTATCCCCTTATATCTTATTTTTAATGACCTTTAGTTTTCTTGTGATTTGTGAATTACTACTTCTGCATCCTGTTATCACGGCTCAGAAAAAGGAAAGCCTTTATGTTTGTGAGCTGTGTCAGAAGCATTGCAAGGATGACGGGCTGATGTTACAATTCCGTAGTCCAAATTCTGAAGTACAACTTCCATGGAGTAACGGTAAGTTCTGTGTTAATTCTTCTTTTGCTTGTTGCCTTCAGTTAATATCATCACAAGAATCGGCTCCTTGATCTTGGAATACATTTAGAACTGTCTCTTCGCACGAGGCTGCCTCGACGATCATCTGTTTGCTCTGTACAAGGATTAAATTGTGTTACTTTAGAATGTGGTGTTAATTATTTCTATTTGTTGAATTATGTAAATCATCAATTAACCTAAAAGTTTAAGTTGATAGGTTGGGGTAAATTTAATTATATCAACCAACACTCTCCCTCACTTGTGGGTCTTAGAAATTTGATAAATGTCCTACAAGTGGAATTTAATTTTAAATTGGGAGAAAACGACACTGCAGAGATTTAAACTCAATACCTTTTGTTCTGATACCATGTTGAATTATGTAAATAACCAATTAACCTAAAAACTTAAGCTGATAGGTTGGGGTAAATTTAATTATATCAACTACCACCATCAAATTATATTACTGATATTTAGCAATTTAATGTGGATTTTAAAAGAACTTGCTTGCCCTGCTATCTGAGTCTAAGAGGTTGGAAGCCAAATCTGTCTTCTTCCTTTAGTTGAATTGTAACTAAAAGTCTCATTCAGGTTGTAGGTCATCAAGAAAATTGAGAGTCCTATGTTTGCATGGATTTAGACAAAATGCTTCAAGTTTTAAAGGAAGAACTGCATCATTAGCAAAGAAACTCAAAACCATGGTGGAGTTTATGTATGTTGATGCACCCCACGAGTTATCTTTCATCTACCATCCTCAGGATAGTGAGCCTAGGGAAGCTTGTGTGATCTCTTCCGGACAACCAAATCATCCTCCACCATTAGAGTATTGTAAAAAGAAGTTTGCTTGGTTAATCGCAGACAATGCAGGTGATAGGATTGAAACTAAATGGGAAGTTGCAAGTGCCCCATTTGATCCACTACAGTACCAGAAACAAACTAATGGGTTTGAAGAATCTTTGGCGTATTTGAAGACCGTATTTTCTGAGAAAGGGCCATTTGATGGGATCTTGGGGTTTTCTCAAGGAGCAGCAATGGCGGCTGCAGTTTGTTCGAGAAAAACGAGTCTAATGGGTGCGTTAAACTTTCGATTTGCAGTGTTGTGTTCTGGGTTTCCTCTTCAAATGCCAGAGTTGGACCATAGACTGATCAGCTGCCCCTCACTTCACATATTTGGTAGTGATCGAGGAAACGATAGGCAGATCAGAAACAAAACAAGCAGAGACCTTGCTTCTTGTTTTGATGTAGGTTGTTCTGTGATAATCGAACATGACTACGGTCATATAATACCTACTCAATCTCCATACATTGATGAGATTAAAGAGTTCCTTGAACGTTTTCTCTAATTGGATTCACGAATGGTAACTTACCACCATTGATGTTAGGTACCACCTATTTTCTCTAATTTCAACCTTTTGTTTTGTTTGTTTCTTTGGAAGAAAGCATCAACATTAATCAAGGTTACCATCACTGAAAGTATTAAAAAGATGGTAGTACTTTTTCTTATCATATGTATCATCTGTCATATCTGCACGAACATAACCATGCCGTTTAAAAATGTGTTTTCTTAAAATGAAGAGCATAGCAAATCCATTTTACTACATTCCAATGTTGCTTCTTTAGATTACTCATATATCTGCTAACAACTCTCACTGCATGTGCAATATCTCATCTCATACATCATACTCTCTATAGTTGAAGCATACGTCACTCTATAATATAATCTCTATCTTTCTCGATAGTTGGTAAGTGCTTCATAGATAATTTAAAATGACAAGCTGAATGAGTACTCATTGGTTTTTGCCTTTTTCATGTGAAATCTGTTCAAAACCTTTTTCTCATAATTTTCATGTGACAATGTTAATATACCATCTTTTCGTTCAATCATTATTCCTAAAATTTGCTTGGCATCTCCCAAATCTTTCATATCAAACTCTTGAGATCATTCATGTTCTATCTTAAGAATTTCATATTTGTTTGTAGATGCTATCAACATATCATCAACATATAGCAATTAAATAATATATGAGTTGCTTTGAGTTCTTATATAGCAACAATGATGTATTGACACATCTAAAATCTATTGTTGCATATAAAATTATCAAACTTTTTATATCACTACCTGAATGACCGTTTGAGACCATACAAGCCTCCCTAAAATTTACAAATAATTCTCTTATTCCTAAACTGTGAAACCTTGTGGTTAGACCATGTTAATCACTTGTTCTGAAGCTCCATGAAGAAATGTTGTCTTTAAATTCATCTATTCCAGGAACAAATCTTCCTCTGGCTCTATCAACAATACAATTCTAATCGTAGTTAGTTTAACTACATGAAAAAATATTTCATTAAAGTCAATATCTTCCTTCTAATGAAAGCCTTTTGACAACAAGTATTGCTTTGTACCTCTTGCTAACATCAAATTCTTAATTGATTCTATAAATCTACTCGTTATGCAAAAGCTTTCTTACCTCTGGGTAACACACCTAGTTGCCATGTCTAATTCTTCATAAGAGAGTTCATCTCATCCTTTATGGCAAATTCTAACTTGACCGAATCTCTACTTGAACTGTCGCATCATAATACCCAGGCTCGCTTTTGTTAATCAATAATATGTGATTAAGGCTAGGGGAATACCTATGTGGTAGTTCGATAATTCTGCTAGATCTTTTAACCATTGAATAGGACGCTCTCTAAACTTTCTCATATTCCACAAACTGCTAATTAGTTTTAATAATTGGTTCTTCAGTTTCCACAACTGTTTCCTCATGAGTAGATATATTCTAATCTTCAATAGTTGTTGTTTTGGTTTAAATATCGATAAAACTTTCGTATTGAGTCTTCTCATCTATCTTTGAATCAACTAAAGTTCTCTTCTTATATAAAGCTTTCTCATTAAAGATTACATCTTTTTTCTGTCTATTTTCTTGTTTTGGTCACCAGAAAACTTGTAGTCCATCTCGATTCCACTATATCCAATAAAGTAACATTGTTTGTATTTAACGTCTAATTTTTTTTCCTTTATGCAACACCAATATGAATGTAAGACACACAACAAAAAACCTTTAGATAAGAAAAGTTTACCTATTTATCGCTCGATACTTCTTCAAGAAACTTGAAGTCTAATGGTATGGTCGAGCTTCTATTGATCATATAGGTCGTCGTGTTAATTTTCTCAACCTAAAATGTTTTAGGCAATCTAGCATATAGCATGATGCTTATAACACGCTTATTTAGCATTTTGTTCAGCATGATGCTTATAACACGCTTATTTAGCATTTTGTTCATTCTCTCAATCACACCATTCTATTGTGTTGTCCTAGAATAGTCTTTGGTAAACTGCAACCTGATAAGAAAGGAAGCAAACATTTATAAAGTTGTTTAATAGTCTAGTTTATCAAAAGTAAGCAATAAATATTGATTTCTTTTTTTTTTTTTTTTTTTTTTTTTGAAATCACAAACATTTATAAATATAAAATATTTTCCAACATGATTTTTCAAAAACTTTTAATCGACATTTTTTTTCTACTAAAACAAACTTTGCATTTGATATCTTTTTCAAAATTTTTAAAGAATATTTAAGATATTTTTTAACTATTTTTCTATATTGAGATGTTTAGAAATTAGTTAGGGTGAATCTAAATTCAAATCTTTTAAGACATAAATATTCAATTAATAGGAAGAGTATAAAGATCAATTACATTCTATTTATTTATTCAATTAATTATAAAGTATTAGATTTATGCATTTATTTAAATGTCTAGACATTTTATGAATTATTTCTCCAAACTTTGCCATTTGCCTAATGGATCTTTGTTAAACGGGTAGTGGGCCCGAGTCCCACCAAGGTACTTGTGGCCCTGGCCCAAATGCTTTCCTTCCAATTATTAGTTTGAAAATTTACAAGGTTTTTCAAGAAAATCATTCATCCCTCATAATCTTATATTTTGGTAATCATTTTTTTTATAATCTTCCTATAACTTCTTTTTGTTGGTATACCTATTTTTATTTTTCACATATTCACTATTTTATTGTTCTCACTATTAACTATTTTCTTAACCTCAAATATTAAAATACTCATAATCGTTATCTTCATACAAAATAATCATTATCGATAATTATCCTCTTAATTTTTTTTTCCTCTTATTATCTTATTCTCATTGCCCCCAAACTTTGTGAAGGTTGAAGTTGTTTAATAAACTTAATCCAAACATCTAACCATCAAAAGAAATCTAACTTAATCTTTAAATTAGAAGGGGATTATAAGTGGATAAACCAAAGGAGGAAAAGAAAAAAAAAACTTCATATAAAGGAAGAGTTGAAGTTGTTTGGTGACCCACTAAACTTGGACTCAAATAATAAATAGGGGATTATACATGTAAAAAATTTAGAAAAAAAAAAAAAGAAACATAGCAAAACCAATTGCTATCCAAAAAAATTAATAAATTTTAATCGTAAAACCCGATAAACTTCAAACAAGTGAAACTTAAAAATAATAAGTGAAAATTTTTACAATGTAGGAAATACTTTTAAGAAGTGGTTATAATTAAAATATGTATATGCATGGATGCTACTTAAAAAAGAAACAAATAAAACCATAAATTAATTAAACAGAGACAAAGAAGTGGATTATAGGTTTTTGTTTAGGTTGAATTGTAATTAAAAGTGAATTTTGCCAAAATGAAATAAAATAATAATTGCTTACCAAGAGAATCAAGAACAGAGTACTGATGGCAAAGGCTGGACTGAATTTCATATCTTACTCAACACTTGGTTTCTGCTACTAATCTGTACGGGTAATGCCCAAAGCCCTCATTATTTATACACATGTTTAATCGGAAAAATAAAATATATTTTTTCACAATGCATAAAATCAAAATATTTAAAACCTGAGCTGATCTCTATGTAAAGTTTGGATTTTAAAAAAATGGGGCGGGAACTAGCATTACAGCATTAAATGTTTAAATAGAAAAAGAAAAACTTTTTAGGAAAACTTAAAAACACTAGTTGAATCTATAAAATAATTATAAATATAATCACTTAAAAAAGAAAAAGAAACTTTTTAGTATTATCACGTATTTTCTTATAATACAATATTTATAATACATTATTAATGACTATATATGCAAATATTTTAAAATTTTACTACATTTAAGAATAGCTCATCCACCACAAATTTTCAACTTTTTTTTATTATCTAACCAACCAATAATAACAAAATAGAACACCATTAAAACTTTGGATTCAATATCTGAAGCAATTCTAAAGAATGTGGAACAAGAATGAAAAGAAAATGGAAAATTGGAAATAGAATTATTTGATACTCGTGATGGCAAAATTTAACCAAGGAAGATGCCAAAATTTATATAAATTAAAGCTCCTAGGAATTTCTTTCATATTGATAGTATAGGTTAGAAGAAGTGAACTAAACTACACAACTATGTATGTCCAAATGATAACAAGATTATGAAAAAGAACCTCTACTTGATGTAAGGTTGAAAGATGAAATTAGATTGGAATTCGACGGAGACGCCAATAAGCTCCATCATGAAAAAAAGATTTCTCGAATACCCAGATATCGCGAACAAGGACCTGAAAGTAGCATGTCTGATCAATCATTGCCATGACAAAAATAAATAAATAAATAAAGATTACAATTGAAATCATAGATATTTATAAGATACTTCTTTCAATCCAGCATTGTGCAGCCAATCGTCTTTCGCTATAAAGCACTGGATACCTGTTCAAGAAACTACTTAAGAAGTAAAAATAATTGTTTCAAAAAACTAGTTTTTGTTTTTGGGATGTGACTAAAAATTCAAATTTTCTTTAAGTGAAAACAGATCAACCGAACATTTGTTAACAGTAAAGGGTGTGGGGCCGGACTCCTACTCGTATCACCCGATGGAGAACGGTTCGAGTATGCTCTGCGTTTCACATTCCTAGGAATTGAAAATCTAAGTGATGTTTTAAATATGCTAACTATTGTACCGTACTCATGCGCTTACCTCCTTAGATTTATCTCCAGCAACGACATCACCGTTAGAATTATAAGCTTCAAACTTCTACAAATGCAAGTTTCTATCGGTGAATATCTTCATCAGGAAACGGAACAGTTTGTCACCAATTGGTGTATGAAAACAATGGCAATTCAGTATGGAAAAATTAATCTAAATGGTCGACAATGACATCGTGGCGTGTGCCACATACTTCTAACTAAACACTAGCATCAAAAATTGATTTTAATAAATATTAAAAATTATAGAAATAGTGTCCAGTTAAAATTTTAATATTGTCCAGTAATAAATTTGAGTACTGAATACTGAGTACTAAATGGAAATCTTTTCTAACATTATAATGACTAACGTTTTTAATGTATATAAAAACAGTAACAATATAAAGGGCAAACTTATAATTGTATCAATTGAACTCTTAAACTTTCACCTGTCAATCAATTAATTAAACCCTTCATTTCAAATGAAAGTATGAAAATTTGGAGTTGAAATTGATACTATAATTAGTTTAGGAATTTAATTGATACAACCATAAAGTCCAGGGGTATAAATTACTTTTTCTAATATAAATGTGCAATATATATATATATTAACCTTACTACCATTGCTTCAATGTGAAAGCTCTAGATTATTCTGTCAAAGATGCCTTTTTCAAAAAAAAACAACAAAAAGACCAAGATATTGCATCTTAATATAGCTTTCGGATAGGATCTTCCCTTTAGGGTCATTTTATCAGTTACTTGATTAGGTAGTTATAACGGGGTTAGTTAGTTAGTTAGCCTTATATTGGCTATATAATGAATTAGTCACTCTATATAATGTACTAGCCACCCTAATCAAAATAACAAGTAAAATGATCGTTGACTTTTAAGAGAGGGGACACTTTGATAGATGCTATGTATCAGAGCCACGATTCATGACGACTATTAACATGGATCGAGTATGGATAGAGTTTGAAGAGCGTATGGAGGAAAAATTAACATCGATAAAAGAGAAGTATGCAAGAATAGCCGAGGAAAATGCAAGAAAATGGGAAATGTAAAGATTAGAGAACGCGAGAGTGGTTGAGGAGAATACAAGGACATGGAAACAAAGGGAAATGCGAGTGGAAAAATACGCAAGAGAAATGAAAGAGGCTGGTAAGAAGAAGAGAGAAAGAAGGAAGATAAGAGATCAAATTTGTGCAACCAAAAAAAGCGTTTCCAAGTTCTGGAGACGGCGATTGCGGCCAAGGAACGAACAAAAACAACGGGTAAGGAATGGGTTGATAAAGAGAAGGCAAAAGAAGATGAGGAAAGGAAA
>JBBMEG010000005.1:3876678-3905688 GCA_037832605.1 Cyclanthera cordifolia | reverse complement strand
CCAAAAAGACCACCTTAGTTTGTCACACTACGAAAATAAGTAAGAGGGTTTATTTATTTATTATTATTAATTTTAAATTCAACTATTTTATATTTGAGTCAAAATTTTTGTTTTGATTAATATTTAAGAGGAAATATTATTCATTTCCTTATAATCCGCCAGCTATGAAAATTGTGAAGCATTCAAGGGTTTGAAATAACTGTTCCATAAATTTACAAATAAGTGTTCAACATCTTTACAAAATAAGTGCTCTACTTTTTTTTTATTACAATCATTCTATCAAAACCACCGTACCACAAAGCAATTACTTCGAAACCCACAACATAACCACCACACAAACAAACAATCATATATCAATCTCTTTCAAAACAATGAAACAAACAACTATTCAATTCTAAACACTTCACTAAAACTATCAAACAAACGAGCTATTACAAAAATAAAAATTTATAAATATTTTTAATAACTCATCATACCTAAACACTCCATAAAATCTCAAACTAACGCTAAGAGTATCAAATTACATAAATAACATTAAAAAAACAGGCAGAGCTACAAAAGAACATTCTTAGTATGTCGTTGTCATTCTAGGGACTGTTTTTTTTGGAAGATATCCACCTATGAGATTGTGAGAGCCCTATTTAATATACACTATAAACATATTATGTGCATGTGTGACAACTGCTAAAACAGAACTACAACCCCCACTTTCATTCTTTATTTCAAGTTTAATTATCATACGGATCCCTATCACTCCTTCCAGCTGTTTGTTCCATTATATTATTTAAATTTTCAAATGGTTAATTTTAGTTCTTATACTTTTCTACGTTCAAATTTTAATTCTTAAGGTTCAATTTTTGTCCTCAAATTTCCACAAAGTTTAAAAAAATTATAACAGATGTTTTGTTTTGAGTGTTTGTGGAGATTTGATAAACGAGTTTTTATAATCACTCTTTAAAACAAATGAGCTATTATTACAATTTATTCTTTATAATCACTCAAAATAACTCCTCATTTCTAAACACTCAATTTAAACATTCCACAATTTTACAAACAAACACCCCTTAGAATTAAAATAAATATATAAAAGCATTAGATAATCTCATCTGTGACGTTGGTATTCGAGTTGGATTAACACAAAACAATAAAATAATTGTGTCACCAATCATTTCGATTTTGATTCTTTAAGTTTTAAATAACTATTTGAATTTTTAAACTTCTAAATATCTATTTCGAACCCGAACTTAAAATAAATAAATATGATGCGTTTTTTTTTTTTTTTTTTGATCTTATATAACTTTTGGATCACTTATACCTTATATATATATGTACATCTTAAAATTATTTTAGAATTCGAGGAGTAATATGTTGATATGAACATGTTCTAGAGAAGAAGTTGAATATATGCATGAAAATCATAATGGAAAAAACCAGTTTCAAGTTTTGCATAATAGCAAGATAGTTTGGAAAATAAATAATTTAGGGGATGGGCAAAAATCCAAAATTCTCTCATAAATTGAACCTTAAGAATTTTTTCCTGCTCGGTGGAGGAGGTGGCTCTGGTGGTGCCGGAGACGGACGACCCATCTCTTCCAGTGATGACTTTCCGTACATGGGTTCTGGGGCTGGCTAGTTGTTGCATTCTCATTTTCCTCAACACTTTCTTCACTTACCGCTCTCAGCCGCTCGCAATCTCTGCCATTCTTATGCAGATTGCCGTTCTTCCAATTGGCCGATTCATGGCCTCCTCTCTCCCAAACAGAGACTTACATTTTTTCCGGTGGAAGTTCAGTCTCAATCCTGGCCCTTTCAACATGAAGGAGCATGTTATCGTCACCATTTTTGCTAATTGTGGCATCTCCATGGGCGGCGGCGACGCCTATTCCATCGGCGCCATTACTGTCATGAAGGCTTATTATAAACAGAGCTTGAGTTTTTTCTTGGCCCTTCTCATCGTCTTAACTACCCAGGTTTATGCTTTTTTTCTCGATGATCTTTCCCTTTTTCCTTTTATGGGTTTTGTTTGTTGAGTTTTACGGTTGTTTTTTTTTGTTGTCGTTCTTTATTTTCTTTCCTAAAAGGGATGAGGAAAAGAGGGCTAATTCATTTCAAAAAGTTCTGTTTTTTGAAATTTGATTTTAGTCAAAAGAGTTATGACCTTATTGTTTTAAATACCCAGATGGAAATGATCTAGACCCTTTTTTTACATTCCTCTGTTTTGAGTTTTTGCTCTAGATTTTTTTTTGTATATTGGTGTAGGTTTTGGGATATGGATGGGCTGGGATGCTCAGAAGGTACTTGGTTGATCCTGTTGAAATGTGGTGGCCTGCAAATCTCGCTCAGGTTTCTCTCTTTAGGTATGGTTTCTTCATCTTCTTAGAGTTTGTTTGGATTCAGTAGAAAAGAGTGTAAATGAGAGGAATTATGGTAGTTGAGATAATCAACTACTAATTTATGATCGTTGTTAGCAATAGTTGTGGTTATTATCATAATATACCAACAATAATGGTTGTTTATAACTCTTGATCTATTAAAAAAGCAAACTTGGGGATTTGTAGCTCTAATTCTGCAGATTTTAACTCTATAAAAAAGAAGAGGGGTTTAGTTTCAATCCATTATCAGTGAAAATGGTTGGTGGGTATTGATGATTATATGCTAATGTTGACATAATTATGTTCCCTCATACTTGTAACTCTAAACAGAACTGGTAAATGGCAGTAATTCAGCCATTTCCATTGCATATTCTGATTTGCTCTGTTTTTTCCTCTGTTTTCAGAGCTCTTCATGAGAGGGAAGACAAATCAAAAGGAATGACAAGGATGAAATTCTTCCTAATTGTAATGGGAGCAAGCTTTCTGTACTACGCTTTTCCAGGTTACTTGTTCCAAATCTTATCGTTCTTCTCGTGGGTTTGTTGGGTTTGGCCTCACAGCATCACGGCTCAGCAAATCGGGTCGAGCCAAAGCGGGCTCGGGCTCGGCGCCTTCACGTTCGATTGGGCTGGGATTTCAGCGTACCATGGAAGCCCACTCGTGTCGCCATGGTCCTCGATTCTCAATGTGGGAGTTGGGTTTGTGATGTTCGTTTATATCATTGTTCCTGTTTGCTACTGGAAGTTCAACACCTTCGACGCCCGCAAATTTCCCATCTTCTCGAATAAGCTATTCACCAGAACCGGCCATATATACGACACCACCAAGGTTTTGACGCCCCATTTTGATCTGAATGTTGCTGCTTATGATAGCTATGGAAAGCTCTACCTTAGCCCTCTTTTTGCACTCTCTATTGGATCTGGTTTCGCCAGGTTCACGGCTACTCTCACCCATGTTGCCCTGTTCCATGGCCGGTATGTGTGCTCTGTTTTTGTCTATTCGGATTAGCTTACACATAATTAGAATATTGTCACAAGATATGCTACTTTATCCTACAACATTTGAATGTCAAGAAAATACCTTGAAATGTATTTCTTAAGAAAACTAATTCCTAAATAGGTGCTACCATTGATTCAACTCATAACCTCTTTCTTATTTTAGACCCTCTAAACCACTAGACTACTTCAGGATTGTTACTTTGTTATTTTTGATATTTTTGTCACAGGACATATCGTCTGATCTTTCAAAATTTGGATAAAAAATAAACAGTTAAGAAATTAATTCTTAGAAAAGTGGCTACTATGGATTGAACCCCCATAACCTCTAAGTTAGTTAAGACTCTCTTGACCACCAGACTATTACCACCCCACTATGTTATGATGGTTAGGTTAAGTTCTTGAGTTTCGTTTATGAATTTTGATGGTTGTTTGTATTGTTAGGTTGAACTTTAGAGCCATTTTATATTGTTATTCTATGTTCTACTCTTAACATGTTTATTGAATATGTGTTGGTTGATTTGAAATATGTGATAGTAAATGACAAAAGAAAATGGAGGCTTTGGACAAACAAGGTGTCATGCGTAACATAATTTCCCTTTTGAGTTAAAATATCAAATCTATTTTATAGACCATTGTCCTTTTTTGTTATCAAATCAAACCAATGTTTGGCCTATTAAGCATGTTATGCACTAAAGTTGTTGTATTTGAAGCTTTTCAAACTTTGGGGATGAAATAGATAAAGCCACTAAAGTTGAGGAACTAAATTTATTTGATTAAATGATTGTGTTAGTGGGAAGTGACTGCTGAGAGACAAATGGAATGGGGTAATGAATATTAAAGAGAGAGAAGAGAAAAAATATGCAAAGAAAATAAAGGGTAGGTCCTACTAGAATTGGAATGAGGATGTTATTCTCTAATCTTAGATGAGAAGAATATCATTCCTTCTCAAACTAGAAATAATTTTGGGATAGGACAGAAGATAAAACAATTCTTATTCCACAATCTCAATCCTATTAGATAAAATATGGTTTATAGATATTTGTTCTTATTGAGTTATAATCTTACATGAGTAAAGATTTGAAATCTCTTTGTAATATAGAAGACTTATGTCATAATTTAACAGAAGTTAAACCAAAAGTGAGGGTGTTGAGAATCTTTTCGTTTGGATGTGGAATTGTAGAGTGGTTATTTTGAGTGGTTATAAATGAATGGTTATTTTGAGTGATTAGAAGTTTAAGTTTTAGTAATAGCTTGTTTGGATGTGCTTATTTGTAGAGAAGTTGCAGTTAATAGCTCGTTTGGATGTGCTTAGAAATGGGTGATTATATCAATGAGTTAAAAATAAATGATTATTTTGAATGTTTATAAATGAATGATTAAAAACAAATGATTGTTTTAGGTGATTACAATACTTGGTTTGAATGTAGTTGTTTGAAGAGGAGTTGTAAAAGTTTATTTGTAATAGCTCGTTAATAACGTCAAGCAAACACCCCCGAAGATTACGAGTTCCTAAAGTGACGATTGTGCTCTTTTAATTTTCTAGGGACATATGGAAGCAAAGCAGGGCAGCAATCAAGAGTGCAAAATTGGACATCCATGCAAAGCTGATGCAAAACTACAAACAAGTGCCAGAATGGTGGTTCTTGATCCTACTGTTTGGGAGCGTTGTACTATCACTTTTGATGTCGTTCGTGTGGAAAGACGACATGCAGTTGCCATGGTGGGGGATGATATTCGCCTTTGCTATGGCGTTTATTGTTACCCTCCCAATTGGAGTCATTCAAGCAACAACAAACCAGGTAATTGGACAAAATGAATCGAGCGCTGTCTCTCGACTCGCTTGCTTTCATTTGTCGTGTACTCAAACATATTCCAAAATAAAACACTGATATATCAATATGGAATCTTGTGCAGCAACCTGGTTATGATATTATTGCTCAGTACTTTATTGGTTACATTCTTCCTGGAAAGCCAATTGCAAATCTTCTTTTCAAGATTTATGGAAGGATAAGTACAGTCCATGCTTTGTCTTTTTTATCTGATCTTAAACTTGGACATTATATGAAAATCCCACCAAGATGCATGTACACTGCTCAGGTAACAACATTTCGTCCCTTTTTTTTTTTCTTTTGAGAATTTATAAGCATAAGTTGACTGGTTGTTTGTTGTTTTGTTTCCTCTTCCTCAGTTAGTCGGAACTCTAGTTGCCGGGACGATTAACCTAGCCGTTGCTTGGTGGATGCTTGAAAGTATAGAGAACATCTGCGATACCGATGTTCTCCACCCTGATAGCCCATGGACTTGTCCGAAATACCGAGTCACATTTGATGCTTCGGTTATCTGGGGACTGATTGGACCAAGGCGATTGTTTGGACCTGGTGGACTTTATCGTAACTTGGTGTGGCTATTCGTCATTGGGGCTTTCCTTCCGGTCCCCATCTGGGCGTTGAGCAAAGCTTTTCCTGAAAAGAAATGGATTCCGCTGATAAACATACCAGTTATATCTTTTGGCTTTGCAGGGATGCCACCGGCAACTCCTACGAACATAGCAAGCTGGCTGATCACAGGAACTATTTTCAACTTCTTTGTGTTCAGATACCACAAGCGCTGGTGGCAGAAGTACAACTACGTCCTCTCGGCTGCGCTCGATGCAGGGACGGCATTCATGGGCGTGTTGATCTTCTTTGTGCTGCAGAACCAGGGTCATAACTTGAGGTGGTGGGGATCACAACCGGACCACTGTCCTTTAGCAAAGTGTCCAACCGCTCCTGGGATCATTGTGAAAGGATGTCCTGTGTTCTAGAAGCAGGAAACACTGATCAAGGTAATGCAAGAAGGGAATTTGTGTCAAAGGAAATGATCAAACTGAAAACACATTGTTAGAGAAGTAAAGTTGAGTCAGTTAAAGATTCTTGTTTTGCTTTTGTTGTTTGGAAGTGAGAGTAGTTGATTGTAATGAGAGGGTTGAAGTGATTTGGTTGATGGATTTAATATGGTATCATGTTGAGTACAGTTTTTTAGTTTTGAGTATCCTAGTGAAGAGAGCAAAGCATGAAATAAAAGCAATTTTCCCCTTCTTCGAAGTGTACATAGATGATAAAAAATTCACTTTTTAATCTTCATAAACCTTTTTAGTCTTTATAATAGGTTAAAAATGGCAAAATTAATCAACGACCAGAGTAATTTACTTATTTTCTAAATGTTAAGAGGTCTATCTACCTTTTCAATATCGGATCTTCAACAAATTCTCTCAAGATCGTGCCCCCACTTTTTTAGTTTACCAATCTTGAATCAGATTTGAACTGAATGCTCGTTTGGATTTTATACTCTAATACCAAGTGAAATTTAGAGAAGCAATGACCAATAATCTGCCTTTTCCATTGTATTTCATAAATATAGTACGCAAATTCTAGAAAATATTTGTAATATGATAAATCTAGGTTTGTTCGGTAGGTTTTAAAGAGTGATTAGAAATGAGTATTTACATATTTTTCATCAAATAACTAAATTCAAACGAACTAGTGTAACCCTTATTTTTAATCACTCAAAATAACACTTTATTTTAAAATCACTCTAAAAAATTTTTTTGTCCGCCTACGTGCATTATTAAATGTATTTTGATATTTGATTAATAGGTTTTTAAAAAAAATTGCATGAAATACAATTTCTAACAATTAATCCTTAAAGTTTTAATGAGAACGAACACTACCTTCAAATTTGATAAGCATTGTAATCGACTTCTGTATTAAATTTAAATGAATTTTTATATGTATGGTAAGAATAGATTTGTCGTATTACGGCTTCCTTGTTTGTCCAAGTGTGAGCATTTTCAACGTTGTGATTCTTAAGTGTTTTTTTTTTCCAAACTACCACCCCAATTAGCAAAACTACTGTTCAAGAATATCTTTTTGGAACAAATATCAGAATTTAAGACAAAATAAAACCTTTTAAAACTTGAAGATATAAATTAAAACAATTCATTGTATCATTTCGTATAATTTAACTAACTTTGTTTAAAAGCTAACGAGAGTAATAGCTCAATTTCGTCTCACCCAAAAAAAATTACAAAAAAATGTTTAAAAATAAATAAATAAGTAGATTGATTAATTTTTAAGTAACCAAGACTACAAATGTAAACTATTGCAAGGAGTTGTCTTTACCAAGGCCAAGAATTTGCTACATAAACTCAAATTACATATAAATATAGGCAAACCTAAGCAGTACCAACCTCAATCTCAACAAACTCAAGACTTGTAAAAAATGTAACATCTCCAATGTGTGTGTCAATTGTAGGAGGACAAAAAAAAAGATGGCAGGTTGAGTTTAGAGAAGGTTTGTGAAAGAACTAAGCTAATTTGAAGTACAAACTTGGTTTGCCATACACATTACATTTTGCTCCCAACTACTGCTAATCAACTAGCTTGGCATTGGCAGTTCATAAGTAGGTAAGAGATTTACCTCTGAAAAGACTTGTACAGCACAACCGTTACGTACTTGGCTAGAAACCGATGCGTAGTACCGAGTGCCACAATCGATGGACCGCTCTTCCCTCTCTGCATGTAAAGATGGTTTAATACTACATGTTGTGGCCTCGATAAATGGGTCGGAATCTCCATGTATGACGAAGGCGAATTGAGCAGCGTCCTTTGTAGGTGCGGGGGAGCCAATGGCGGTTCTTTTGCAAAGTCATCAGAGCCGAGCAGGAAGTTGTCATAGCTTGAGTCTGGTGATTGAGGAGGCTCGAAGCTAGAGATGCTTTCAATATCTTCAGGTACAGTATCCTGCAAAATTGATGAACAAATGACATTAGGCCTATCAAGGGCCATGAGGCTGACAATTCCCATTTCTACCGTTTCATGTCGCACACAACCCTACAAATCGAGCCATTTCAATAAGTAATGTAATACAAATGCAGTGTGAGGAAAAAAAAGGAAATAGATGAGAAAACTTTAAAACTTATAAGTAGTTAAGATAAAAGAGAAGATCATACAGTTTTGTAAACTAGAAGTGGTAAAAGTAGTGAACACTAGCCGTTGTTGGTAAGCTAATGGACAGGACTGGTCCCTCCCATACCCCCACCGCCCTCCAGCCCTCGAAAACCTTATATTTAAGCTAATATTATGGACTAAGAGTTTTGACTACATAGGACCGGAACAACGGTTTTACAATATAAATGATGTAGGTTGATCAAGATTGCTTGAAAGAGTAAATAACGCAAATGACAAATAGAATAGCAACAACAAAAATGAAAAACAAGTTCAGTAAAAACAGATAGTATACAAATATAGACTCTCTACGTGTACGGACTTTTAATTCTTGGTTAAGCAACCAAATTTCTAGCCTCAAAGATAAAAATGCATTAAAGTAGTCAATCCGTTTTTTTTTTTCTTTTAGAAAATCGAGAAATCAAAGTTTCGCTCCACTATATTCGGGGTAACCACGCCCGCCCATAGGACAGACACTGAGAGACAACGAAGGAATGGAGACACGGGAGGTGTCTACAAATTGATGTCATAGGTGGCTCTCGAACCAGGGACCTTACGAGGAGCACACCTTCAAAATCCAAGTTTTCAACCACCGCGCCACTCCTTGGGAACAGCCTATCAATATTTACAATGGTTGTTTACAAGACAACACCAGTCTCTCTCCAAGTTCATTAACTTTGCCCCTTTCCTTGCATATCATACTCTATTAACTACCTGCAGGTCCAAAATATTGTAAGCATTGCCAGCTTCGTCTTGGGCCCAAGGCAACTCTGGGGCGTACCTCCATTGTCCATCTACAAGAAACCTATATTGATAAACTCCAGCAGGAAGCACTTTCATTATACTGAAGTCTTTTCCTGATCTCTGCAAAGGCATTCTGGTCAATGAGGCACAACTTGTATCAGATATTTTGGCAACAGTTCAGAAACAATAAACACTTTTCAAGGTAGTATAAACACAGAGAAGAAAACCTTGTTCTCCAAAGATCCCATGATCCCTCAACAGCAACTTCCTTGCCACCATAATTCCATGTGAACATGGTCGGAATGCTTAGTTCGTTACATGTTTCTTCGAAACCCAAGGAACTTTGCATTCGGGAGTGGCTAAGTATGAGCATTTCATCTGGTTTGCGAAGAGGAGAGAGAGGAACCTGGAGATTAAAATGTAAAAGAAACATGCTAGCAGAGAATCAATCCAGATGATGGTAAACAGAAACCCAATGTTTCAATCAATGAAGAAACCAACTTAAAAAGAAACGATAACAGAGGAAAAGGAACATTTCAATCAATTTTTGAGGTTCTCTCTGTAATATGATATTATTAAAGTTTGACAAGTCCTAAGTAACATTATGTCTCTAGAAATTGAAAAAGCTAAGCCAGCGACTAGATTAACACGTCGTACATACATACGTGCACATACAGAAATAGACTCCTCATTACATATAGGTTAAGCAAAAGCAACTGCCTAAAACTAACTTCTGGAAGTAGAAAAAGTGGGTAAAGGCTTTCTCTGGCTTTTTTCAGTTTCAACAATCAACAAAGCTCTGTATCAAATGTAAAGCTCAAGAACCAATATCCATGCATTGCTACCCAAATTATATCTAAGAGAAACCATTTTGATCTCTAAATGCGAATTCAAACACGTGTAATATAGTCCCGTTTGGTAATCATTTTCTTTTTGTTCTTAGCTTTACAAAATTATCTCTACAACCAGTATTCCAACGTATAGTTTTCTTACTTTTATATCTACATTTTATCGATATTTTTAAAAACCAAATCAAAATTTGAAAATTAAGGTCCCGTGTGATAACCGTTTGATTTTTGAAATTTAAGCTTCCATTTATCAAATTTTCTACCTATGATTTCATTTCTTAAGAAAGTAGGTGAATCTTAACCAAATTCCATAAACAAAAACAAGTATTTGAAAGCAACTTTTTTTAGCTTACAATTTTGGTTTAGTTGTTAAAAACACAAGATGTAGATATCAAAGTCATGAAAAGTATTAGTTGGAGTAGTACATGTAGATTTAAATTTCAAAAACCAAAAACAAAAAACGAAATGGTTATCAAACGGGCGTAGAAAAAGTAGCTCTCAATTTTTTTTTTTGGTTCTTAGATTTTTGAAAAGCCTTCAACAAGTATTCCAATCCATAGTTTTTCTTACTTCCACATCAACCGTTTACCTATGTTTTTAAAAACCAAATCAACATTTGAAAACTCAAAAAGGTCATTTCCAAAAACTTGTTCTGATTCTTACAAGTCGGTTAGGATACTTCCTGATGAAAGTTTTTATAGAAAATTTGGGCGCAAACAAGCTTAAATTTCAAAATTAGGACATATTTACTTGAAACTCATTGCATATCTAATGCTAGTAAGCACAGCCAATTAGCTACATGAAACTAAAAGAAACTTCACCAGAGAGAGAGAGAGAGCTAACTTGAGGAGTGAAAATCAATGGCGACCGAGGAGCAGAGGGGATATGTGGAGGCAACTTTGAACAAACACCTTGTGAATGATACACAACATGAGCATCATCAGTAACAGCAACGCCCTCATGATCAATTACACAATCTTCTTCCCTTTCATTTTCATCATCATCTTCTTCTTCTTCTTCTTCCTCTACAGATGAAGTCTCCTCCTTCCCATTCACGTTTCCCATTAAAACCTAAAACCCAAAACCCGTTTTCCAGAAGAAAAAAAAACAAAGAACAAGAACAAGAAAACAAAAACCCACTTCCAGAATCTCAGAATCAAAGACAATATAAAAAACCCCAGAAACCCATATTGAATTAAAATCGCCTAAACCCCTAGTTTTTCAACAAAAGGGCTAAAGAATCAAAAAAGAAATTCTCAAAAAGCATAATGAAAAATGAGTAAAGAGAAAGTTGAATTCGATTCTCCGATGACTTGGGAAGATCCAGAGGTGGCCCAATGAAGCTGCGTTGGGAGAAGAAACCGGGGATTGTCCTCCCATTCCTCACGTCATCATTGACAAAAGCATTTGATATTTCGGAATTGGAATAAGTTTTCTTTTCTTTTCTTTTTTTTTTATTTTCCCTAAAAACAAAATTGTTACAGTAGCCATGGATGGACGTGATGTCGCCTCCCGTTCTCTCTGAGCGTTGCTTCGAAATTGATTCAGTGAAGACGGTGGAGGCCATTGGATGGGGCCTCTACACCAACTCCTCCATTACTGAAATTAGTGCTTTTCGTGGTCAGATTGTTGAAATTTTTAGCCCTCGCGCATATGGGTTCACCCCACACGAGTACAAAAAGTGAGAATTAAGGTAGAGAAAAAGATGAAATTTTATAAATTAAAGAGAGATTGTTCTTGTTTTCTTGCCCTTTTTTTTTATCTCACTGGTTAAAGCAAGATCATCATTGAAGTTGGGACTAATTAATAATAATTAATTGAATAAGTAAACCTGCCTACTTTTAATATAGTGTTTGTTTGTTGAATTTGATTAGTTCATACAACCCTTATTTTAGAAGATTATTTTAAACTAATATTTATTAAATATTCTAAAAAAAAATTACATTGAAAAAAGTTTTAACTGCAATCTTATTTATCTAATGATCATATAATCACGGGTTTTAATCTCCTACCTCTAATTATTGTAATAAGAAAATGCAATCGTTACTTTTAAATACTTAAAATAAATGTTCGTTCTAAATATTAAATTTAAATATTCTTAAAAACTACATAGGACTCGATTATTACTTTTGAATATTCAAAATAAATTTTCTCTAAAACTAATTCTAATATACATAAAAACTATATTCAAACAAACTTTTAACAATCATTACTAAACATTACTTTTAAATATTCAAAATAAATCTTCATTCTAAATACTAATTTTAAACATTTCTAAAAACTACATTCAAATAATCTTTTAATTGCAATCATTACTTCTATATTCAAAATAAATCTTTATTTATTTGTAATTTTTGGTGTCATATTGTATTTTATGTTTTTTATTTCATTTTTATTTATAACCAATTATTATTGAATTATATTTTGATTAAAGTTAGCTTTGAATTTGTTTTATATATCAATTTACATAGATTAAAGGGTTTGGAAGTTGAATGATTAATATTGAAGAAACTTGTATCAAAATAATACTTCAATCAATAATAATCTAACATTAATGAAAATAGTCTTTTAATGTCTACACACATGTACCAAAATTCACATCTAGATAAATTATTATTATAACATCAATTTCTAACGGCATGAAATAACTCATAATTCAAACCACTCAAACTAAAGAAAACTCACGAAAACTAGTAAAATATAGAAATCAATTATAAATATAGCCAGTTCAAAAAAAAAATTTGTATTAATATAAGTATTATCACATCTTTTGTATAATATAGTATATATAAGTATAAATGATTGTACATTAAATATCTATTTTAAAAAAATGATTGTACATTAAATACAAATACGTTAAAATGCGACTATATTTGTAATTATTTTGTGTGAATATCATATTTACCATACTTTAATATTTATTAATACAAGTATTATAAGAGAGTAGGTTGCAATACTCACTAACATCAATCATTATTTTTTTTTTTTAATGATCATATTGTAATTATTTCATAGATTTGACTAATTTTTTAAAATTTAGTATACTGTTCAATAAGTTAATTTTATATTAACGTAAATTAAATTTACATATGTAAAAAATATATTAAAGTAGGCTAAAAAATATTGAAGAACTAAAATTAAACATTAATAAAAAAATATTTTATTGTAAAACAAAATACCAGATCGATATTACACTCCAAAACCTAGGGTTTTTTTTTTTTTTGAAAGAACCAAAACCTAGGTTATGTTTGTTTATTTAGAGAAAACAATACTCTTCTCTAACATATTAGTTGCATTCAGGGATAAATAATCACTGTTAATCACTCGTCAAACCTCACATTTAAATCGTTAATCAAAATTTACATAAAATTTATCATTAAACCATTATTAACACTAATTTTTAAATAAATAGTTAATTATCGAATTACTAGTAAATTCAATTCCCAAATGAGTTGTTAACTATTCCAACATCTACTAATATCATTACACAAACAAATAATTAATTACTTGAACTATAATTAACACTTTCAATCCTTTTGTTATTGTTAGGATATAAAATTTTAGAGTGATTATAAATGAGAATTTATTTCAGTGATTAAACATTTGAGTTTTATTAATAGTTCGTTTGCATGTGATTATCTGTAAAAAAGTTGTAGTTCATAACTTGTTTGAATAATAGTTTTTATAGAGTGATTATATGCAATAACTTATTTAAATATGGTTAGAAATAAGTGAATATTTTGAGAAATTAAACATCAATGATTAAAAATAAATGATTAAAAATAAATAATTAAAAATATATGAATTAATAATAAATTATTAAGGCAAACAATTATAAGTAAATAATTATATACTCGATTCAAAAAGAAATATTTAATAATTTGTTAATATAGCTAAATTTACTCCAGAGGAAACAACTTTTCCCAAAATTGTAATTTACCGTTTTATTTATTAGAAGAAAGAATTGCCATTGTTATTAATTGGCCACTTAACAAGTCGTAAGTTCTTCAACCGGTCACATAACTGAAACAACGACGGCGATAAAACGATCGCTGGTTCAATTTCAGGTTATCTTCCAGACGAAATCCGGCGAACGCGTAACTGAGAATAGTTCCATCAGCTAACTCTAGCTCCAAGTCTCGTGAGTGAATAGGTTTTTCACCTTTTTGTTTTTTCACGCTTTACTTTTGTTGTAATCTTCCTTTTTCTTGCTCTTTCTTTGTAATTTTACAGCTTCGTCGTCTCCTAGTTAGCTAGATTGTCAATTTCCCCCTCGATTTTGAGTATAATTTGGTGGATTTGTGAGAAATGAAATGTGAGGGGGTTGAAGGAATCTGGGCTTTTGGATTTAGATGCTTTGTTTATTTGCTTGTTTAGGGGAATGTGTTTCGCATTTTAGGTTTCATGACTTCGTATCAATGCTTGTCCTATTTTAACTTTTCTATAGATTCCATCTGTGGTTTCTCTGTGTTCCTTTCAAGCAGTGTGCAGTGTACAGTAATGGGCCCTCCAATATAAAGTTGATTCTGTGAATACTCCCAACGAGCGGCTTTTGTAGTAATTGGATTTGGAGTTTAGTTCTAGGGTTGGGTTTAAGCCTCCAAGTGGAATATTACCAAACTTTCAATGGAAAAAGAATAATAGAGTAATGAACATCTTACCTCTTGAAAAGAACAGCCCAGTAAAGAAGGGACCTCTTACATAAACGGGCTCCAATATAAATAATTTACTCTTAAAAGGGTAATTACTATGCAAAAAGGTTAAGTGAGTCTTTTAAGAGAAACGTAGAATTTAATGAGAGTCTAGTGATAAGACTTAACCAAAATACAAGATTAACCAAGGTTTAGAGGAACTTGGACTTCTCTATCATGAGAATCACTCTCGGCCCTAGACCATTTTCAAAAATATTGCTTACCTTCCTCATTCGGCCAATCTCTGTTTATAATCGTAACCAACTCACTAATTATCTATTATTATGCCCCTAATATGAATCCCATCAAAATAATTTTAAAATTGATAAAATTGAAGGATCTATTAAAAAGAATGTTCAGGGACTTATTAGACATTTTTTAAGTTCTTGAACATTTAAGACATAACATTGAATGTTTAGGGACTAAAATTTGTAATTTTTCATATGTATGCATAATTGTTCTATGAACGAAACTCTGCAAAGAACTCCCCTCCTCATTTCTGTTGGCTATCTAAAATCTCAATTTTTAATTACTCTACAGAAAACAAAGGTCTATAAATTTAATTAAAAAAAAAAAAAAAATGGAAGTCATCATTTTCATTCCTACTCTAGTTCAGTTCAATTAGTGGAACTTGTCTCTTGTTCTTATCTTGCTTCCAGCGTCAGTCTTTCGATAAACAAATGGCGGCATTTGGCACTAATAACCCAAAAAAGTTGCCTTCAAGTAAAAATTATGTGCGTTATGCTATAATCCAAGGGGTCTATTAAGTAATCTTGGTAAGTTATTAGGAATTGATACCTAGAAAAGGAACTAACAACACTATAGCAGCTGGTAAATAAATCCTTCTGTTCACTCTGCTTGAACCAGGTTGGGAACCCATCTACGTGTTTCACATATTCCGGGTGTAAAAGCATTTGGCCAGAGATTATGAGTTCAATTCGTAATCATCACCTACTTAGAAATTAATTTCTTACCGATTCTTAAAGTTGGATGTTCGAGAAAAGTTATGTTTTAAGCACATGTAAATTTATTTGTTGAACTTTTTTTTATTCAACAACATTTGAGGTTAGAGGATTGGAACATGTAACCTCATGGTTAATAGATTGTACAAGATATCATTGAAATTTTCTCTCTTTAACTTTCTCCACAAACAAGGGACTATTCACATTTCAAGCCTTAATGATTTGTTTCTATGCATCTATGATATAATTCTTTAATACTTGGACTGATGATGGAGCTTGTTCATTTAAGCTTGTTTAAACATGCAAAGTATCAGAAATTCAATCCAGAAGCACATAAAGATCAGAGGACCTAATACAACAACACAGTTGATGATGAAGGACGAGTGTATAATGGAGAAACTAACTTTTCATTTGTGTACGTCAACAGTTACAACCTCTGACGAAATAGTTTATTGAGTACTTGGATTGGTTAAGAATTTTGATAGAATCGATGCCTGTAAGGTAAGGTAATTAGTCCAGGGCCACCCCATCATCCTATCTTTGAATATCACTGGTTCAGATTTTTGTAGTCTCTCCTTAATATCATATCCTACTAAATGCTATATAATATATTGTTGAAATAAAGATATTTCCTAACGTTGGATGTCATGACTGACTTATGTTGAGCCAAGCAGGTTACCGAAATGGCTGATTTTCAGAAAGATTTAAGCCTGGACAGCTTCTGACAGGGTGGAGCTTGTAATGTCTTTTGGACAAGAATTCTCTATTGAAATCCCTAATGAAAAGGCCGACAAACTTACGTGCGGTGCCAATATAGCACGATACATATCTTCACAAGTTGAGGAAAAGAAAGAGGAGAAACACAGAGAAACTTCAGTTTTTCGTTAGTTATCATATCATCATGTACTAATTCATCAGGCTATGCAATGACAGTTAAGGACATGTGATGGGTGATTGTTTGCAAAATTGTAGAGTGATTAGAAATGAAAGGTTATTTTGAGTGGTTACAAGGAAGAAATTGTAGTAATAACTCGTTGGACGAAGTTTTTATAGAGTGATTATAAAAGCTCACTTTTAATAGCTCCATAATAGTTTCAAATAAACACCCCATTTGGCTTCTAATTGATTTTTATGAATATAATTGCAACCTTGTAGTACATTAAACTGTGGAAGACTCGAGGCAGTGACACATCTGTCTGTGTATGGTATGAAATAGGTTGATGTATTACGTAATCTAGATTTGTTTATACACAAAAAATACATATTTATGCAAGCTTGATCGTTTTAACTACAAACCAACTCAACGTTGTGACTTCAGCGCCATCTACATGAGCATATATTTATAGTCTGCAACCATTGACCAATTTGTTCTCTTTACTAGGCTTTGTCTACCATGGAGTCTGTTGGTCACCAATCTCCTTGTTCGTACAAGCTTGCAGGGGTCGAGACGTTTGGTGCTGCAGCCTGAGGATGCCCGAAGTATATGTGCGGATGCCTCCTCCAAACGACGATAACTGCAGCTGTTCCCAGCCAGCAAAATGAGCAGGTCTGCAGTGTGTGTTCTTCGGTGTCCGAATAACTTTGATGGAACAGACCTTTTCAAAGCTGTGCGTTGCATGAAGATGAGATGGAATATCAATAATGAAGTCCCCATATTCATCTGTGACTCCATGTACCCAATCAGAAGATTTGCTGTTTGTGTTGTGGCAATTCACACCCACCATGGCCCCTGCAATGATTGATTTGGTTTGGATAAAATCATCAGAAAGGTAAAAACAAAGCTTGATTTCATAGTTAGTTTATTCAATAAGAAAAGAAGTTATTAGCTGCAATTATAGTACCTTTAATTGGCCATGCATGAACTTTAGGTTCACCACCACGCAAACAAGCTTCACAAAGAACAGAGCCTGTGACCAAAACTGTGGACAGTCTCTCCTCTCCATACCCCGCGATCTGCCTCCATTCATCTCGACTCAAAAGATCGGATAAGAGTTCCTCGCCATCTGAAGATTCGACTACCACGGGAAATCCATGGCCAAAAAGGAGGAAGATGTAGAATAGACAAAACCAAAATATGTTGGCAAATTTTTGGAAGCTGCAAACTCTGGTCATCTTCTTGCTTAGGCTTTGTGAAACTTAAACTTTATCAATATGATCACACAAATCAATCTGCCACCATTTTAGGTTCATATTCATTGGTTTATATAATGTATCATGAAAGAGAGAACTTCTAGTTTCTCCACACGTCGAATTTACAGAAATACCCTTTCTGGTTTAACATTGACTGTTGGATTTTCGCTTCCTAATGGAAAAGATTGCTTATTTTCAAAATATTTTGTATAAATTTGACCTCGGGGCTGTGTTATGAAGAGAAGGAAATTGACCCTCATCTTTTTAAAATAATTACAAAATATTTATGATTAAGATATTTTGGCCCTTTGGTAGTGTTATTGGTAGGAAAACAATATTGAAGAGGGGGCAAAAGGGTCTTTTCAGTCATATGTACATGAAGAAGTTGGCAGTTGGATGAGGAAGTTGATAAAGTAGGTCAATATCCTTTATACTTTTGTCTATGTTTAAAATGAAAGAAGAATTGTGATGTTGGTGTACCAAGCTTTAAGAAAAAAATTGGTAAAAGAGCACAACAAGGTTTCCTATCCACATCCAAATTTTCAAAGCTACCTCAACTATATGATATATATGATATATATATATATATATATATATATATATATCTCAAGGCTAAGCAATTGCATTTTCCATGGGTGGTTTACCTATTCATTTAAGAGTGTGGCAACCCATGCAAGTGAGAGAAGGCAATTAAACCATTCTTTTTAAATTTTAGTAAAATGGGAGTTAAAATAACTTATTTTTTGAATTCCAAATAATGGGGTGAATGATTTTAACTCATGATTTATTGGTTATTGAGTCTATAGTAAACAACTTGAACCACAATTATTAAAACATCAATATGTTAACTCACTTTTTGATTGATTCTTTATAGTATTTAGACATTGTATAATTCTATAATTATGTGATATTGTTCTATAATTCTTGTGTTAAGTTTTGTATCTCTTTAATTTATTTAAATATATTTAAGATTTATTTAAAAATCAATTGGTTTTACTTAGCTCTAAAATAATAAAAATAAAGTATGCATATAGCATACATTGCAAATTTGCAGGAGTAAGATTCAATTCAAACACATAAAACTTTAGGTCATTTGGTAAATAATATTGGTATTTGACCCCTTTTTTTTTTTGCCATTTGCTATTAAAATTGATATTATTTTCACATCATTTTCATATAAAAATTCTTATATTTTTAAGAAAATGTTTTAAATCTTCGCCAATTTAAAAAAGAAAAAAGAAAAAAAAAAAGAAAAGAAGCAAGTTACTGATTTTCTATTTTCACATTTCAAAATTTGTTCATTTATTTTTTTTTTTTTATAAAAAAATATTAATGAGGAAAAAGTAAATAAAGTGAAAGGTAAATAAGAAAATAAGAAAAATCATGGGAGCAGTATAGAAAAAACTAAATTCCCCTAAAACAATTTGCAATGTTTTTCCTTCGGTCTTTAAAAGCGTAATATTATTTCTTAAATAAATAATTTTTTCTACAAACTTCAATGAAAATAATAATATTTAAATAATAATCGCAATTTTTTAAAAATTAAAACTTATAATTAAAGAAAAACCTACAAAACCAGTCTGAACATCAAACAAGAGGAAAAAAAACAAAACACTAATTTCATACCAGTCCCCAACTCGAACCCAGATCGACAACACAAAGAGCAATTAAAAAAAAATAAAATTTTAGAAGATCAACCTAACCATGTGAGTTCTAAATTATAAAAAATAAAATAGTAAAATTTTTGTACAAACCTCATTAGAAAAATATATCTTATAAATATAATAAGAAACTTTTCGAGAAGAAAAAAAAAAAAAAAGTATACGTGGGTTAAATTAATGACTTGTCTCATTTTTTGATAGTTTGAATTCGATTTTTTTCCTTATTTAATCTATTTATAATTTGTGTTTAATTTCTAGTTTATTGCTTTATTTTTAAATGGAGCAGTAACTCAACGACATCAGTGTATACCTAAAATCATAAGGTTAGGTGTTCGAATCCTTTACCCCAATTTGTTGTAATCTTAAAAAAAAAAAAAAAAAAAAAAAAAAAAACTTTAGTCTAAAAAAATATCAGGCGACTATATATAATATTATAAAAAATGACTTTATATATGAACATCACTTTGGACCGTGTTCATTATGGGCCGACCCAAAGATTAACGACCCGAGCCCATTTTACATACGGAATACAATTGAAAAAGAATAAGGGTAATATTGTAAATTGTGTATTTCCATTTACCCTTTTTACTCCCCCTTTACTCTTAACTTACAGAATTTTCCCCAATTCACCCATCGAAGACCCTCACCGCCGCAAAAATTTACCATTTCTCAAACCGCCGCGAAATGGACCTCTTCGCCGGCGACCACCGGATTACAAGGTCCGACGACTTTCCGCAGCATGTAGCTCCATTTCCCAACCCGACGGACCTCCTCTACGCCGGCTCGTCCGCCGTATTTCCCCCAGCCGACATCATCGCCCACCTCACGAACCCTCCGCCGCCGCCGCAGAAGCTCCGTCCCATCCGCTGCAACGGAAGGTCACCGTCGGGATCTCAGGCCGACAACGTCTTTGACGGAGGCATAAGAAACTTCCATGCCGTTTCGTCGTCGCCTGAGTGTGGATTTTCTGGCGATCAGCTCTGTGTGGCTACTATTGACCCTTGCGAGTATTTCAACTCCTCGATTAAAGAAGACAGAAGCGAAGTCAAGGATAATGGTTGTATCGGCGATATCATCGGAAACAATTATTTCTTGGCGGAAGAGACGAAGAACGGCTGTGCCGGTGCTGTTGTCGCTGTGGAGAATTTGAGCCGGAGCTGTGAAAGACCACAATTGGATGACGATTCCTGGTGAGTTTGTTTCTGAACTGAACACCGCCTCATGAATTATGGGGTTTTTGTTTTTCAATTGAACTGTTGAATTTTATTTACTTGGATTGTTATTTGTTTATTTTGTTTAGAGTTGTTTGGTGATTGGAATTTGTTTAGAACATATAAATTATTTTATGGTTGTAAACTCTGAATTCTTATGGAAAAGTGAGAAGATGAAATTGAAAAAGCTTCCCTGGAAAGTGATCCTTATAATATATGAAAAATAAATTGTCCTTTCAGTTCGATGGTTTCCTTGGGCTCTCTTCAACTAGATTCTGTTTTTCTTTCTTTCAGATTTTAAAAAACAGAAATGAAAATTTTATTTCACCAGTTTTTTAAAGTAAAAATATGGACATTACTTTCATCCCTGAGGTCTCTCTCTGTTCTAAAAATATAATAGAAAGTAAAAGATGAATTTCGTAACACTTTCTACATTTGAGGTTTGAAATAGGACAAAAATGGAGTTTCTTAGGAGAACGCATTTTTTTAAAGTGGGATGAAAAGTAAAAGTTATAAATAGGAGATTCCCCAAAAATATCCCCAATGGCATTTAATAAGAACAAGGAGTAGTTTTACAAAAACCCCTTTTAAGAGGGTGCTCCAATTTGAAAGTAACAAAATGACAAGGTCAGCGGAGTCATAAAATATTCTTCTTTTTCTCTCTTTTTTTAAAGTTCCCATCACTAGCAATCATCATACTGTCTCAGAAAATACTAGCTCTACTTTTGAAGGAAAGAAGTTGTTCCAATCCAAGAAATGAATTTTCACAGAAGAGTTCAGAACTACCTAAAGCCTTCTTGAGATTATGGTAATTAGATGTTCCTTTAAATAGGTAATGGAGGCAATCAAAAGGCACAAAACTAAGACGGCCGTTGATGGGTGGAAGAAATACTATAGATTTACCTTTTTTATTCAACAACATTTGGGTGTGGGATTTGAACCTATCACCTCTTGATTACTATGTTGTACATCATGTCATTAGAGTTGTTGGCTACACTTGCACTTTTATATTGTGTTGGATTTAAAATCTTGAGCTTTCCTTGGGCCGAGGGTTCCTAGCTTCCTTGCCGCCGGCCAAGTTCCGGTTAACTTTTTAAGAGTCAACAACTCGTGGAAGGACCAATAGGGAGAGAGGATTCAATGTCAACCGATTGTGGAGTTCCTCGCTTTCTTCCGACCTCAAAGTCCAATGATATGTTTTTGGTTTAGAACTTATAGACTATCAGTTCCTGATCATTGAAATCTTGTGGTTTATTGTGGCCCTAGTAAGTGAAGCATTTTCTGATACATACTAGTAGTATGTTTTTTTTTTTTTTGATATTTAAATGGACTTCCCCTGAGAATAAAATGAAAAAAATATGCGGGTATACATAAAGTAGTATGGTTGGTCAGAGTTATTCTTTTTGCTGTGGTCATCTGCTGATACCATAAGTCTGTAACCATGGGTTTGGGATAGAGTGAACTGACCAGAACGTTCTACCGATTTGGTGGTTTATTGACATTGCAGCAATTTGAAGCTCGTGGGAAGGCATATTAAGTCATTCTAATTTTAGAAACCGTCTTGAATAGGAAGCATAACTTTTCATTGATAATCTAGAAGCTGCAACATTTTTAAGAATAAATAAAAAAAATCCATTGCACTAAAAAATACCCATCCATCTTGTTAAGCTCAGAATTTAGTCTGACTTTTTTGCATCCATTAGAAACGTCATATATACATTTTTCCTCCTGCACTTAGGAACTGGTGTTAGATACACCCCTGATTTATTCCAGTAAAGTTCAATAAGTCAGCTCCAAAATGAAGCTTTCATCTGATTATTGAGATGACCCAATTCAATTTTGGAAACTAGCGTTAGATTCACCCCTGATTTCTTCGAGTATTCAATAACTCTCCTCCAAATTGAAACTTTCATCTGATTATTGAGATTGACCCCATTCAATCTTGGAAGCTTGACTAAACAATTTAGATCCCCTTCCTCTATTTCACTTTGACCATAGTCTTTTCGGTGGACCGTAGCTGATTGTTTCATGTTATCATTTTCTCTAATATTAGGCATGATATTTTTTACTCCCTTTCAAGAAGCATCTCGCAGCTTAGCAGTTATTTCCTCCTCTATCACAGAAAACTGTAATTTCCTTCTCATGGCTGGTTGCTTTATCACTGAAAGAAAGTTTAATGCATGTTGTTCAGGATTAATACCTTCTATTGTTCAATATAATAAGCATGATTGAAGTTTTATCAGGGCCAAAACTAAGTAGAAACCACAGCATGATACGCACTGACACAAAGGTTATATAGTTATGCTCAATGTTTGATGAGTATCTCTTCTGAAATGAAATTAATCGATCTTGTTTCCAGCTCAACTTCGGAAGGTGGTGATGGCATCGTAAGCACAAAAAAACCTTTAAAACATAAGAGAAAGAGAACGACAAGATCACTCAAGCTTTTTGTGGAAAATTTGGTAATGAAGGTAATGGATAAACAAGAGCAGATGCATAGACAGTTGATAGAAATGATAGAAAAGAAGGAAGAAGAGAGAATAGTCAGAGAAGAAGCTTGGAAGCAGAGGGAGATTGAAAGAATGAGAAGGGATGAGGAGTTAAGAGCTCAAGAAGCATCTCGCAGCTTAGCAGTTATTTCCTTGATTCAAAATTTGCTTGGCCAAGAAATTCAGATCTCCCAACCAGTTGAAAACCACTATATAGAAGATGATGGCGGTGAAAGCAGCATTCAGAAAGAGCAGCTAAAAAGTGATCCAAGTAGTAGGAGGTGGCCTCAGGCTGAAGTACAATCCTTGATAACAATTCGAACGGCCCTGGAACATAAATCTCGTATTACAAGCTCGAAAGGATCTGTATGGGAAGAGATATCAGTTGAAATGCATAAGATGGGTTACAACCGTTCGGCAAAGAAGTGCAAAGAAAAATGGGAAAATATGAACAAATATTTCAAAAGGACAATTGGGACTGGAAAGGCTAGTATTGCTAATGGTAAAGCATGTCCATATTTTCAAGAATTGGATGTTCTCTATAGGAATGGAGCTGTCTTTGATAGTACAAATACTGAAAGTAAGTTCAAGGCTGAAAAAAGTGTAGACCCCTTTCATGAAGAAGCCTTCTTACAAGGGGAATGAGAAACTTAAGGTGATAAAGAGGATGTAAAACAGGAGGTCTTGGACATGATTCAATTTCAAAGAGATGTATGCGTACTACAGATCCTTTTGGCGAGTTTTCGTAGCTAGGGTTTCTCGTTATGCAGTTTCTTTATGTTCATGGCTTCCCTGATCCGCTCGCTTTGGGAATTTAACTCAGAGACGAGACTACGAAATGCCGACTTTTTGGTTCAACATTCGCAGGAAATGATGACAGTAGATTGAGGAAACTCTTGGATCAAGTTTCTGGACTGAGGATGCTTGAAATTATTGTAAGTAAATTAGTGCAAGACATATCTTTACTTTTCATCATATGGATTTGTTCAGATTCACTGCGTAAATTTGCTGGTTGTTCAGTCAGTTAGTTTGTATTTATTTGATATCAATCCTCTGCTTTCTGTAATTGAGATAATTTCTTTACATCAAATGTCAAATAATTTGGTGTTTAGGCTAAATGAGGGGTTTTTTTTTTGTTTGATTTGAGAAGTCATTCATAATACATTTGTGAAATCCGATTATAAATTTGAAGATGGAGATGATTCCATGGCTCAAGATTGCCATGCTTATGTATTTTTGTAGAACATAATTTAATTTATTTTAAGCATTTGCTTACTACAATTTGAGAAATTATTTTCATGAATTATTATTTGAATCACACATTTTATTAAGAACCATGATCAGGTGTAGGCCTATTTGACTTCTAATATTAGCTGGTTTGAATTTTAATATGTTCAAATTTCTACCTCAATTGTTACCTTATTTGTTGTGTTAGTTGATTTTTCTTTTATGTGTATATGATAAATTATAGGTAAATTATTTGTTTGGTCCATCCGTTTGAAATATAAGGACGAAATTGAAACTAAAACTCAAAACTAAGGACTAAATAAGCAATTTTTTCTAAATTATAGATAATCAAATAATACGAGAGCCAAATATTAATTTTTAAAATTGTATTCGTGACTATAGATTTAAATTGAATTATAACTAAACCAACATGTCATCTATCAATTCATTGGTTTGGCCAGTATGTTTATGATTTTAAAAAATAAAATTTAGAGTCACATTTATGGGGATTGAACAGAAATGATCAGTATAAATATTTAAATTAAATTTAATAATTGTAAATTTTGCGTTACATTTATTAAAGCGAGTATCGCTCAGCTACACTAGTGATACACCCATTATAATTGGTTGGTGCCCCTTGCAATCCTCCTCCCTCAAATTATATTTAAAAAAAAAAAATCATTGCATTCAGTATCCAATAATTGAAACATTCCTATTAAATTTCTAAATAGAAAATAAATTCCAATTAAATTCATACCCTTCTAAAATGTCCAGCTGCAATTTGGACTTTCTTACCTTTTTGAATTTGAATTAATGTCGCACCGTAAAACGACATCGTTTTCTATCTACTGCTTACGTTTTCCCGCCAACGTATACTTTATGATTATTTGAATTGGGACAGCGCCAGACACAGAGCTGCAAAACTCTGCCACGTGTCAATTCCGAAGCTAAAACAAAGCTTCGTCACTTTTAAAATCCAATCTCTTCGCTCCATCTTCTCCAATTCAAAAAAAAAAGAACCCTAAAATTCCGTTGAAACAATCTCTGCAGAATCTTAGTTCTTCGAAGCTCTGTTTGTTCTTGATATCTTTCTTCTTCAAGATCTCGAGCTTTTTCATCCATGGCGAAAGTCATCAAGCCTTCTTCGCGCTACAGTTCGTACGACGTGCGGTCTTCCACTTCCTCCCATTTCTCCGATCCTTCCTCTTCTTACGAGTTCAAGGCCAAATCAACCATGGCGGAGAATTCGTCGTCTTCGCGTGCTATTGTTAAGAGCAAGGCGGCTGATCTGGTTAGAGTTAAAACGAAGCCGTCCGATCAGAATTTGACGGCGATGGTGAAGAAATTTATGGAGAAGCGATCTGGTTCGAAGCCAAGGGCAGTGAAGCAGGCGACGGGCTTGATGATTCCGTCGGATTTGATTGCGGAGGATTTGAAGAAGAAGGCAAGAAAGGGGACGAACTTTGGTGGGTTGCACAAGAAGCTATTTGGTAAGGTAACAGTGGAGAAGAAGGAGAAGGAGGTTAAGGCATTGACAGAGGTGAAAGGGAATACGAGGACGCTGGCGATGGTGCTGAGGAGTGAAAGAGAACTGTTGGGTTTGAATAAGGAGCAGGAGTTGGAGATCACTGAACTCAAATTAGTGCTGGAGGAGAAGTACAGAGAGGTTAGCATTAGGGAAACCTTTGATTTTACTTTACTGTTCTTTGATAAAATTGTCTTTCATTCTTTAGTTTTTATTTTAAACTCAAAATTCTACTCGATCATATCTAAGATGGTAAATTCATACACTTTTAGCTAATTTTTCAGAGAATATTGTTGTGATTGAATTCTTTTTTGGCCATGCTAAATTTTCATTATTAATTTTGGACACCTTTTAACCTGATGGATTTCATGCTGAGGTTTGAATGTTCTTATGGTTCGAATTCTGCATTTATTTAGTTGGATTTCTTAGTGAATCTTTGTGATTAAAAAATAGACAAATTCTTACAGTTTTGCAAGTGGTGAATTATGTGCAAGTAATCTTGTACATGGTTTGTTGACAGAACATTGTTGCTTATTGTTGTTATCAGATTGAGAAGTTGAAAGATTTATGCTTGAAGCAAAGAGAAGAAATAAAGTCACTGAAGAATGCAGTATTGTTCCCAGATGTTATGAACTCTCAGCTTCAAGACATCCTTGAAAAGCAGGACTCGGAGTTGAAGCAAGCCAAGCAAATCATCCCCACTCTACAAAAGCAGGTCACCACTCTCACTGGCCAGCTTCATTCCCTTGCCGAGGACCTTGCCGAGGTATGAAAGAATGCAATACTATTTTCAATTATGATATACTTGTACAACTTTCTATTTAACAAAAATCAACGAGAAGCATTGCTAGTAAGACCTAGAGAAAAGTAGCAAAGCTCTGAATGGAAGGTCACCAAGTGGTTTTGTTTAATTGAACCTAATGCTTTTAACAGTAGGATGAGATGACCCAACTTAAAGCTTTTATTTCTTTGATATAAACTACAAAATTACTGCTTAAAACAAAGCCTCTGATGAAATTTGAACTTTTTATAAAATGTTATTATAGTATCAAGCCGCTGCTTGAATAGTTATTTGTTGCTTTCTCTGAGGCTAGCCGATTGATTCAAGTGATGCACAGTTGACATGTTATTTTGGGCAGGTTAAGGCAGATAAATATTCAGGAAAGGCCTGGTTACGAGGTAGTAGTTCTCCTCGCACACCAACATACGATCATGAGGATGCTTCTAACTCTTTGGTAAGCACGAAAGATATCCTTCGATTTTATGTCGATCTTTTTAGTGTTAATATGCATTAATCCTGTTATGGTTTTCCCTGCTGCTCAGATAATAAAGTTTGATAATACATTTAAATTACTCCTTAGAATAAGAATTCAAGAAGATAACAAGGAGGCAAATCATCTAGGAAAACATAACGAAGTCAAATCATCTAGTTATGTTGCTCTTACTATTATTTTTTAGGGAAAAGTACTTCTGAAGATCCTATGTTTGAGATGTAGTTTCTATTTGGTCATATGTTTCTAAATTAAACACTTTGACCCCCTAACATTTGAATAATGCTTCATTTTAGTCGTTGTGTGTCTTTTGAATTTATTTTATACTTCAATTTATTTTTAAAATTAGTTTCGTGTCGGACTAAAATAATCATTTCATTAATATATTGTCATTTAAAATTAGTGTAGTCATATTTTGGTATGCAATTAACAGTTTTGCTATCCTTAAAGACTAAAAGCATTTCAATAATCTTAAGGGTAAGAGTGCTTGATTCTGTAACATAGGGATAGGATAGAAACTAATCCAAAAGCATAAGCAATAAAGATGTAATTTTCTCTATTTATTATATAAATCATCAAAAGGTATACATTCGAGAGAGGCCCTTAATCTTATAATCACAATTGGGGCTAATATCTAGTGGGGTGACGCTCTGGTTACTAATTATATATATATAAAAACATCTAGGACTTGCTTTAGCAAAATACAATCTATTTTTATCAACTAGATGCAAAATCACTGATCCAATCCAACATTTATGTAACTCAGGAGTTCAGTGCGGACGATCCAACTTCCCCAGGCAGTCCAGATGACTTTTTGCTTAAGGATTTGAATCCCTGTCTGACGCCCTATTATGCAACTAAATCCAAGGTATAACTATCTATTTTTATCGCTAATCTCTCATCGCAAGGAGGTGTTTGTTTGAGGAGAGTTATTGAAAATGAGCTTTTACAACTAGTCTATAAAAACCTCATCCAAACGAGCTATTACTATCGTTTCTTCTTTATAATTATAAAAAAAATAAACCCTCATTTCTAGTTACGATTATTTCTCACGATTTGGAAAATAAACATCTCCCAAGAGTGTTCGTTCATTCAGCAAACTAATCAATAGAACTCATAATTCTACAGGAATTTGAGGGCATGGGATATGATTCCCCGCTGGATGAAAACTCATCCAACAACAGAATGGAAACTGGTTTGAAACCATGTTCCAGGACATTGTCCAAAAGTTCTGATTGCAGACAGAATTTGAACAAAGCAAACACTACAAAAACAACCAGAAGATCCGATGAGGCGAAATACACGCACGGAAAGCCAGTGCGTAAATTTTACTGAACCTCATTTTTCGACATAAGTTTTGTACCTTGTCATCCATTGTCATTGTATGAACCATAGTTTATGTTGGATCTCTGATACAACAACTGGGTCTATAATGCCAGCCAATCTTTGTTTATTTGAGCTTTAGTGGGGGAGTAATACTATTATGTACATGCTACATTTGAAAAGCTCATCAATAATGATAAATGGCCATTGTGATAATGTTGCTATTTTGCATTCAAACTGAATCTACCACATCCCTCATGGGTCTGAACCAATGTGCCCGTCTTAGATTGTGTATTTCAATACACAGTTTCCTTGATTCAGGCTGAAATTTTTTTTTTCAACAAAGTAGATTGGACCGATGACCTTTTTGTCTCATCAGTGTATATTAACGGTTAAACATATGACAAAAAATTTCTATCCGTGTCAGTTGGTGCCATTGTCAAGAAAATTTGCTCGCAAAATAGGCTATTATGTATGATTCTCAAATTTTTTTTGTTGGATTGAGAAAGTCCCTCCTTCAGTGATGTCTATTTACCTTAAAGATTGAAATTTGCTTGTGATTGAGCTCGTGTT
>JBBMEG010000005.1:3854154-3868320 GCA_037832605.1 Cyclanthera cordifolia | reverse complement strand
ATGCTTCCACTTCTATCAATTTTGTCTTTAGTCTATCACTTTCATAATAGCCTTCAATCACCATCATAACACATTCTCATGTTAGCATATATTCGGTCTCATTGCGAACGGAGATCTCTAACTTTATAGATTTGAAAAATAAAAAGATGTGTTTCGGGATTTCTTCGTTGCCCACCACCACCATATTCTAGTCTAATTGACCCAAAACTATTTCACTTATTTACTCTCTCTTCAAATAAACAAATTTGGTGAAATGAATTTCAATTGAGAGAGGAGTAGATTAGAAATTTTTAAAAAATGAAACTAAATTATGCTATAAATATATATTTTTTTAATTGTGTTGTAATTATAATAGACAATCAAAACTAACACATGATACATTCCATATTTTTAATTACATTTTGTTACAATATTTATTCAAAAGAGTAAATGGTTGAACTTAGATGATCTCTTAAGAACAAAAAAATGTATCAAATTTTATTTATTTAATTTAAAAAAAAAACATATTTGTAATATTACAAATAATAAATAAAATAAAAATAAACTTTGAAACGATTATTCTATGAATAAGAAAAAAAAATTCAATTATAAATATTATATTAAAAAAATATTTAATATTTTAAAAAAAAAAATTCATCACAACACACCCCAACTTCTATCTATTTCTTTCTGATCGCACCAAAAAACTTACTTACAATCACTTTTGTTTTCCTTTACCATACTAACCAAACACGGAAGTTGAAAATCCAATAAAAACAAATTTGTTGTTCTCATATCAATAGTGAGTATCCAATGGTTACGACTCAACTAAAAAACTAGCTGAGATTATCAAAATAACTCAAGGCTGAAGAGGAAAGAAGTTTTTTTCTTTTTTTTAATACCAATTTCACACCATCAATTAAGGCAAACTTAATTTAAGGGAGTAAAATTGATAGAGGTAGTTGTTACAAACATCGCTTTTGTGAAACCGAAAAATCAAAGCTTCAATTTACTCTACCAAGGATAACCACATCAGTCCCTAAGTCAGGCAGCGAAAAACATCAAAAGAATGGAAACTCGAGAAGTATCTACAAATTAATGTCACAAATTGGTCTCGAACCTAGAACTATGAGAGAACACATCGTCAAAGCACAAACCTTCACCCTACCGCAAAACCCCTAAACTCAAGACTTCAACAAACCTCCCCTTTTTTAATTGACTTTACCACACAGCTCTATTTTAGTTCTAATTTTAAACATTCAATTTAAGTTACAGACTTAAGCATTTGTCTATGAACTTTGGCCTTAAATTTCAAATTTTAAATGTTCAAGTTTAGTCTGCGTGTTTTAATTAAACTTGAAAAAACAATCCCCATTCAACTTTCTCTCCCTTTTTTCTGCTTACATGCTTTCTGTTTACCCTTTAACTTTATCTATCAGTCTCTTTCTAACCTACAATTATTTTCTCACTCCCTTTCTCATATTCTCTTCTTCTAAATACTCATTGGTAAAGAAGAACAAAACTGCAAACAAACACAGTCCACCTTTTTACTCTGTTCTCTCTTTTCCACCAAATCCGTCGCTCAGATAACAGATGAAAAGTTACATTTTAAAATTCTGTTTGTAATTTAACAAATTTTTCAATAGAAGGAAAAACCTTTGCAAATTGATTAACTAAAGAAGAAACACAAGCATCTTACAAAAAAAAAAAAAACAAAAAAAAATCAACGTCCTCACTTTTTTTTTATATAAAGCTATCCTGAAAGCACCTTACAGGAGGGTAACATAACAAACTGCATAATTATCTAGTCGAAGTGTTTGAGCAACGTGTAGAAAATATGGATTAAGCCATAAATATTAGACCTTGCTTCTATAACACTACTCTTTCAAAGCAAAATTTCCTAACAGTTCTATTTCCCCATACAAAATGAGAAACGCTACCTCCACAGATCTCAGGCAGATTTCAACTTGGCTGAAGTTGAAGCAAGGTGGGAAAGGGTCCTATGTCCCACAAATACCAAGAAAACACCCAAGATGCCAAGTGCTTTCAATGTTGTAAACAGATCCAACTGTGTAAAAATAGTGAGAAATCAGTAAGCATGTTGAACTCAAATATCAAGTCTTTCTTTTTTTGATAATCTAAGCCTCTGAATTTACATAGATTACAAGTAATATGACACCAACCTTCAACCAAAAGAAAGTGTAGAGCAAGATAACTCCTCCAATGGTTAGATGGAAGAGAACGGCGAAGGTGGCAGGTACGGTTGAAGTTGGGAAGTTCTTTAGGTTCACACCCAGTCGCATTAGCTATCAACAGATAAACAAGGAGTAAACTTGATATGCTACAATGGAGAAATTTTGCATAATAGCATATTCTATAATATGTTGATAGATGCTCCAGAAAAAATCATTACAACTTTTTATGGGGTTCGAACCTACGATTAGATAAAAGAACTCACCCCAACCAAAAATCCAAGGAGTGGCAAAAATGTGACCCCCAAGAAAGCAAGAGAGAGCTCCTTATGTGGGCGCTTTTCTGGAGCCCTGAAGATGTGAGCTATTTCAGCTTTGGGTCCATAACGGGTGTAGGGATTCACAGGCTGTAGAGGTGGACGAGGTGCCTTCTCTGGTGCCTCAGGTAGATCCAAGTCAACATGACCAATAGCCTTTATGAAAGAATTTTCCTAAAGGAAAAAAAAAAAAAACAGACTACTAAGGGGGTGTTTGTTTGTAAAATTGTGGTGTATTTATTTTAAGTGTTTAAAAATGAGGAGTTATTTTGAGTGATTATAAAGAAGAAATTGTAATAATAGCTCGTTTGTATAAGATTTTTAAAGAGTGATTATAAAAGTTCGTCTATAAAATCTCCATAAACACTCAAAACAAACATCCCCTAAGAGTTTTGAGAGTAATTTTTATTCAGGGGAATTAAATATAGAAACTGAAATTACCATGATGGCATCACCAACGGTTAACTGAATGTCATATCGACCCGAGAGATAGAAAAACTTCTCAACCAACCCAAGAAAGTCCTGCAACAGAAAAAGAGAAAATAAATATCCAAATATGAGCAATGCAAGCTTATAAATTTTCCTCTGTTCATTAGTTTATCTAATATTCTAGCTGGCACATACCAAGTTCTGATCATAAGTGTGTTGTACTGTTTTAGTATTTAAAGTACCACGAGAAACATTTATACAGCTCTCACAGTCTCACTAACTGTAAATTGGCAGGATGTCTCATGAAAATACGGAGAAAGTATCAGATAAACTTACTAAAATTATTGTAAATTGTTTGCCAGAGCCTTGAACCACAAAGATATGTTCAACACCACTTTCATGCCTCAACTTGAGAAAAGCCTGCAACCAAGCAAACTTATCAAAACAGCAAGAAAACAAGGATAGAAGGATGAGACACAAGGATGAGACAATTACAAACCTGATGCGGCTTTAAATCATGTCCCTTTGATGTGGCTAGTTGAAATGACAGACGTAATTTCTGCAAGTGGTTCGCTGACAATGAAACAACACTCTCACCAACTAAATCGAGCCTGGATGAATCCAAAACAACAAATACTCTGTTTAGCACCACAATTAAAAGCATATATGACACAAAAAGACATTCATCAACTCTGTTTAATAATCAATCACCAGTTTGAAAACATGGGCAATAAAAAGTAAAAATAACAGAGTTTACTTCTTCTGGGACTCAACGCTCCCTAAATCGCTATCTAGAACTGCAATCTCTGCATTCGAAATTTTCACGACTCCTGTGATATATATTGGCACTTGGATCTGCCCACCAGTGGCATAAGTATCCATATGCTCTGAATCATGAAGAACAATCTAGAAAAGGGGAAAAGAACGTTTCAACATATCACACGATAAATTCTAAAAAGATGTGCTGAATAAGTTTTTAAAAAAAAAAGTAAAGTACCTCAAAGACGAAGACATAGTTTCCAACATCAATGGACTCGGGAAAAACATCCAAGATATGTAATCCAGACTGAGGATCAAGCTTGAGCTCCTATATTTCAAAAAATATATATATACACACGCACACAGAGTTAATTAACCATTTAACAAACACCTGGGTTAAATGGAAATTCTTTCCATTGATAAAAGTTAAATAAAATGAAGAAAATATTCACTATCAAACCTGATCCTTGATAATGAAAGTGCCTTTTGAACCAGAGAGAAAAGCTCTTGCTATCTTCACGGTCAAAGGAGGTGCAGCTGAACCAAGCACAGTATTCACTCTGACCTGATATCATTTCAGGTCCATTATAAAAATTACCAATAACTTCGTATAAAAGGATTTTTGGTGGCTCAAGTAAAGAGAAGAAAAAATAATCCCTTGTGCAGATGAAGAGACGATTAACAAAAATTATGATGTAGTACATAAAGGATATTGTTTAAGAACTAATAAACCAACATATGCCATCTATCTATAACAGGCAGAAAACCCAGCCAGAAGGCAAATCACTACCACAAAACGAAACTTCAAAACGCTTTTTCCTGATAGTAATCAAAAAAAACTTTTCATTAATTATATGCCATCTATCTATAACAGGCAACTTCAAAACTGTTTCTTAACAAAACCTGTATAAATAAAAAAATTGTGCAGAAAATTTTATAAAATTAAGTTTCATTTAGGTCTTCGGTTTCCTTTTCTCCATAAAGTCAACTTTACTCATTCAACTGATTATTTTTCATAAAATCAAGTATAAGTCAGAAAGTCACAAGGCAGCACAGCCAGCTCCAATAATGCATGCACCTTTTTTTTCAAAGAATCTAAGCACCTACTTTGGTGCTGCTTTTATGCTGAATTTGATACCATCACTGTGCCTTGTAATTTTAAAATCACTATACATATTACATTTCAAATACCAACATAGTTCTAAACAAGATTCTACATCATACGTTTAAAGAACAAATGAGATGCCCAGGCTCCAGACTCCATAAAGCATTCGTGAACAAACAAGTTGTCATGAGATTAACAGCTAGAAGATGCTCTCGTAATGAAAGCAAGTTTAGTAGAAGAACAAACCTTTAGTTGGTCTTCCTTTGTCAATGAAAGAACAGTAGCTGGAAGAGATAAAACCAACGGAATAGAAACTCTGTGGCAAGAAAAAGAAATTGAAACAAGAAAACCAATAATGCCATAAGAAACAAATATTCTATTATGTAAAGGACACTACTGCAGGTGGTTAAACAAAAAAACTCTAACTCTATTGTATAATTTCGTGTATCTTGTTCAGTTCAAAATAAGACGAGGAACTTTCAAGGAAGCCCATGAGAGGCTCTTACCATAAAAAAGAAATAAGCCTTAATTAAAAATAATCAAGTTATAAGAACTACAAGACCACAGCATTCCCTTCTACGTTGAAACAATTATTCAAAATTGAACATCACTTAAAACAGAAATACAAAAGAGAATAGCCAAGACTATTGAATACAAAATATAAGGTAGCCCTGTGCGGAGGAGGTCACAAAAATACAATCCAATGAACATTGATGGAAAAAAAATAAAAGTGAGCAATTACAGAACTACTTTGATAATGCAATCAATGTGTGCTAGAAACCAAAATATACCCCCCAAAATCCGAAGAATTTCTTTCAGCCCTCAATAAATTTTTACTTCTTTTCAACAACAGCCTTACCTGCATTATCCTTCCCCAAAAGTAAAAACTTGCTTCGTCAACCAAACAACCCAAAGAGAGTTGTTGCAACAAGCCCTTCAAAATTGTAGGAAGACAATCTAGCCATTTAAAATTTCTTGAAATAAATCTTTGATATATTTTCTGGATATTAACAAAGTTACATCTATTCAAAGATATATACTAAAACGAGAAGATAAGACATTCCAAGGCCTCAAGCAATAAAAGAACCCCTAAGTTTCTCTTTCCTATCAGTGATGGAAGCAGAATAAGTACAAAAAAAATTATATTGGGAGGTCAAATTAGAGTTAAGGGGAAAAAACAAAATTCATAAGTCTTCAAAGTTCTACATTTCTTGAAAACCCTGTCCATTTCTACAAAACCAAATACACATTCCTAACTGTCATCAAAAAAAATTTAGAGCAATAAATCGGCAGCATTAGTGTGTACAATACACATAAACAAAAGTTAATGGGTTTGAATCCTCCTCCTACCCCAATTGTTGTTGAGTTACAAAAGTCACCGTTTCTCAATAATGTAATTGGTCCTTAAAATAAAAAGATGATTCAAGCAATGCAAACATTATTAAAAACAATGTTTCATATAGAGCTCCAAGTCTCAAGTCCGTAACAAAGGATTATCATCATAATGTAACATCTAAAGATCAACAAAATTGAACCCTGACAACAATAAAATACTTGCCTATTTGTCTCCAAGCAAGCCAAGGAGTCTATTTGGTTAAACAAGTCTTTAGCATCACCAGGAACCCCAATGCCAAGGAAGAATTTTGCAAGACCAAAAATTGAATCCCCAGGAAGCTATAGATGAAAACCAAAATGTTACTTATTATATCACAGAAAAAAAATTGCAAATTTAATTCTCCACTCACATTTAAGCTTCCCGAAGTAACCAAAGTAAATGATGTCAACCCTCGAACAACTGAGGATGTAGTTGCAAGATGCCCATGATGCTCATTTGCATTAACCACTTTTTCCTCAAAATACAAAGCTCCATCATCTGCAAGACAATGACTTCAACAAATAACCTATATGGAGTGGCGAGTGAAAAATATAATAGACAGTGCAGATGTTAAGAATGGAGTAATAAATTTTTCATTTTGGATGATCATCTTTCACCAAGTATGCAGTAGAACCCTAGACAGGAAAGAGAATTCCCTTGGGTTCTACAAAGATTGAAATTTGAAGGAAATAATACTTGCTGCCATTAATGTCATAATTTGTTTCCATAAGCCCAATTCTACCTAAGTTCCTAACTATCTTCATACTCTCATTGCTATATTTCCATAGATTACAAAAATCAAAATTATGTGGGGCTTTTGGGAGGAGGAAGAATAGAACCTTTAAAGTCCTTGAGAGAAGTTCATAACAAGGTTCTATATTTTTCCATTTTCTATAGGAAACCAGCAATTTCATTGATATATGAAAAAGATACAGAGAAGATTGACGAGAGGAGAGAATAGAGAAGAAGATAAAAGGAAGGGAGATGCCAACTACATTGGCAAATAATAACAGACCCAAATATTGAAGGGAAAAAAAACCTGCCAGAGTAGTCATGTTTGTCCTTGATTGTTTCCCCCATATTCAATGTTTGTGGAGTTGCTGCGAAATTTTCTAAAAGATAGTCCTTTAGGCATATTTTCCCAATAGAAAGCTCTGGTGTAAATATGAATGACAATGATGTTATGTATTTCGCTGATCATTAAGCCATTGGTTCTCATGGTCGGTAGTTGCTCCAAAAGAGGAGAAGGTTGGTCATTGGTGAGTAGGATAATGTGTCCATAAATCTGTGTATTCATCGAAAAAGCTCCCAAGATAAAGCCGATACATATAGTGGCTCTCTATAATCACGTAGAGGTGTTCCATAAACAAAGAGGGTAATCAGAAATCTTTGAGGGAGAAATCCAATACACAAAGAGTGAGATTAGTACCATCTCATCTTCGGTAGGTGTTGCAGTGGGTGGGGGAGAGAAATGCACCTACCAATAAGAGATAACAGGTCTGCATGAGACAAGAATAAAAATCCGATAAAATCATCTTCGGAAGGTGTTGCAAGGGTTATCAACACATCTTTCAATGATGGTAACTGATTGCACATTGACGAAGGGAGAAGAGAGAAAAAGAGAGGTCAATAGTGATGCTCATCCTTCAACATTAGATCCAAAAGCATCAGATACAAATGCATAGAAGTGCTAAGTCGAGGTTGATTTACTCAGCTAAATGTATTATTTAATGCCCATACTCTCTCTTACGCAGTACAAAATTAAGTGCACATCAAAGCATAATCAAATATCCAGCACAAAAAAGGGCAAGTATGAGTTCATTCAAACAATGTAGAGAAGATGTGCAACTGAACACGAGGAACAAATTACATGTAGGTAGAGGTGAGAGCAAACAAGAAAATATATAATAATATATCTCTTTGTTTCTTATAAAAAACATTAACCATATTATTTTGACATGAGAGTAAATATTTTTTATAATGAAAAAGTAAGAAACCAAATTTTGAAAAAATAAAATAAAATACTGATTTTTTCATCCAAAAAAAATATTGAACTTTTTTTAAAAATTTTAATAGCCTTCTGGAACACAGGACCTACTAAAGCAATAATTTTTTTTTATATTGGTGAATGTTTCGGACCAACTCGCATAAACTCACTAAACAACCGCTTCATATGATTGACAAAGAACACATAATACTAAATTCTAAGTAGGTAGCCACCATGGATCGAACTCATTCCCTCCTAATTTTTTCCAACGCCTTTTGATGACTAGGCCAGCCCATAGGTCAAATCATGATATTAAGTAGTAACTGAATTCAGATACCAAAAAATACAGTAATAAATTCATATAAACTTTCAGATTTTGATTGGGTAAATGAATGCAATAGACTTGGCCCACTTGGGCATTCATCCATCGTCCAAATTTTTATGGAGCAAAAAGTAAAAATATTCAAGATGAAGGTAACAAATTCCGCAAGTTCTTTAGTAAAGAAGAAAATCCACATCGGAATGATGAATGCTTACCATATTTCTCAATGCTGTCAAAAAGCTTCAATATATCATTCTTTACAGTACCAATCTACAAATAAAAATAAATATATAAAAACAAAACATGAGATTAGCATACTAAAATAACAACAATTTCGAAACTGACAAATAAACAGTGGAAATAGAGCGAAAACATGATAAGTAAAAAAGTGCATAGGACCAGCCAAACGGGAGTGTTAAAACTTAAAACACGTTGGTGACTAAAACTCATATTAGGAAGTAACTACTTTCTTCAAATGTATTTTAATATCACTTTGATAGGTTTCATAGTAGAGTAATACTACAGACTGGAAATGGGAGGAACTAGAGTCATTGAGAAGACTGCCGTCAAGAAATGCTAAATGGTTCCCAAGAGGATGAATTTAAATTTTAAAGAAAATTGGTAGAGAAAGTGGGGATAAACAACCATTTAATCACATCTGCTTTTCTAAGAAACGGTCTCATCGGTAAAATGAATCACAAGGGGCAGAGAATAGCTCTAGCCCAAAACGAAATACAAAAGGGATTCTCAACTGTAAAAGATACAATTCAATTGTAATAATACAAAGGTTTAAGCTTGCAACATTAAACAAGAACAAAGAAGAAAACAGAACAGAACAAATTTTAAATAAAGGAGAGGACGTTTTACCTTAAAAAGAATATTATTGAATCATTGATAAAAAAATAATAATAATAACAATTGTTTCCATCATTCCAAAAGTCTATGAGAAAGCTACGTTTTCACTTATAGAGCTTTTTCAAATGGTTCAAAGTCTCATATGTTTAAAAATACCTACAATCTCAAATGTGGCTAATAAAAAAAACTATAGTTAGATCATTAATCACAGTTGGAAGCTCCAGCTCTGTATCAAAGTATAAGTTGTTCAAAAGAAAAGAAAGTAAATTTTAGGAAGTTAACAAAAATATGAGAAAAAAATAAGAGTACCATATTTTGATCAATATCAGATGATGCTAAAGATACAACACCAGCAAGTGCTTCAAGCGCCAAACCTATAAAGAATAGAAGCCATACAATGTAAGATGCAAAGTTTAAGCCATCTAGACAAAGAGAAACAAATATATTCATAGAAGTCAATTGAAAATACAAAGTAATTGAATGAAAACCTAGCATGATTTAAAAATGATGTACAATTCTTCATAATCTAAGTTCCTTAAAATAAATTACATTTTTCACTAACTTTCAGTGTTATCCTTTTTAAAATTCTAGCAAGAAAAAAGAATTTTCATTGAGAGAGAAAAAAAGAACTTAGACCACCCTAATCTTGAGATGACTCGAGCCATAGAATACACACGCAATACAAGCATACCACCCCCCTTGCCGCCATCTCTTATATATAACCAGATCTCTACCAACTTCTTAACACTCATATACCCTTTTTTTTTATATAGGAAGCAATAACTTTTTCATTGATTGCTGAAAGTGTTACAATAAATAAAGAACGAGGGAGGAAGAAGAAAACAGTGGCCATAAAAAAGAGCAAAAACTAGAGAGGAGGCAACGCTAGTGGAGGATGGGTTGCAGCGGCTAGGGTTTTGTGAAAGGATAGTGTTTAGTGGAGAGAGAAGGTAGAGAGAGGTCAAGTAATGTTCGATCCAACTCACACACATACCCTTCTACTTATTCATAATAAGGTTCTAGGGCAATCAAGTCAATCCTATCTGATACATGCATACCTCCCACGTCCCGATAAAATTCAAAGGTAACCAACAAAACAAACACGCCTCGACCTTGTTAAACAATCAACGACCTTGTTAAACAATCAAGAAAAGAAAACTGTTTGTTGTTGCTAAATTCATTTGTGTGGAAGCTTATAATGTTGTTTAAGAATACACTCCATAGGACAGGGTTATTACTTGCTACATTCCTCATTGCCAAAATCTATATACTCCTTTGCAATTATACTTTATATAGGATGTCTATACTGTAATTATAAACAACTGTACTTTAAACAGGATTTCCATCACGGCTCCAGTCATGCATTCAAGTGCACGCTTATTTCTAAAATGGTTTTATTAGAATTGTGACTAAGATGACAAGCGGATTTATAAAATACAATGGTTTTGTTTTTTGATATAAAACGAATGGGTATCGTTTAAGAAGCTTCTCTGAAGCTGCAAAGAGTGACTATATCTCCACTTATAATTCTCTGTTTACAATCATATAAAAACAAGAATTTCAAAATAAAACATTTTAGCCAAAAAATGTGAAGAATTATGAATGAATTAGTACCAGCAGCATATGTACTAGACTCAGGATTGTTAGAACTATACCGCCACCTTCCATCACTTTGGCTCAATGCCTGCAAATTATGCACAGATCAAAGAATAAATAATACGGATGGATATTTATCACTAGGCACTATTCATGTTAATAGTAGCAAAAAATGCGACCAAGTAAAATATCTAAATGTGATCTCTCAATGGCATTCCCATTCTAATATACTGCAACCTAATCTATGGAGCTTGAATCTTGTGCAGAGCTTTGATTGACTGGAATATATATAAATATATATATTCATTTTATTCAAAGACTGAAATTACGAACCTTGATTGACTGGAAAATACCATCAGCATCCTTAAGTGACAGATCAACTCCAGAATTCTGCTCCTGCAAGTAATGGAAGAAACTTAATAAATCCAAGACATCAAAATGTATTTTAGAATATGTTTCTTTAAGAATTTGCATGTCTCTTTCTCACATGACCCACGAGTTAAATAAGAACTGAGAAAAGATATACCATAAAACAGATTATAGTTGAATATTAATCACCATAAAAAATAAGAAATATGAAATGTAATCACCCTACATGGTGTAGGTTGAGTCTTGATTGTACATAGAATTTTACCTTTAGAAGTAATAAGCTTCCTATAGAATAGTAGAAATCGAGCAGAGACCGTGCATCATTGAGAAGGGATTTAAGCCTTGAAGCAATGCTCTTCACAAAATGAAAAGAAATGGTCACAAGTCATGGACATGCATCACAAGCAATCACATAAGAGTTGTTCGGAAGTCATATGTAGAAATAGAATGAAACAATCAGTATTTTCTGGGCGTAAAATAGTAATTGACAAGATGGATTATACAACAAAGAGTAGTAGAAATCAGTAGAAACACTTAGCCGTTTGCATGTGTTTTCTTGATTTACCAAGTTAGCTTTAAACATCTAACCATCCAATGTTCAAGCAATATATGATTTCAAGCTTATATATAAATTCATATATTAAACAATTAAACAATTTCCTTTTTTGGAAACCAGAAATTCTAAGCTTCGTTCCACTATACTCAGAGTAACCAGTAATCACGTTCGTTCCTAGGCCAAGCACCGGTAGACATCAAAGGAATTGAAACACTAGAGGTGAGTCTCGAACTTGAAACCTTGAGGAGGGGACACCTTCAAAGCTCAAGCATTCGACCACCGCACCACCCCTTAGGAACATTAAAGAAATAAACAATTGGTCGTCGCAGCGCACTCTATTGGAGATTTCTCCTCGTTTTGTATGACTTTTGTTGATAATACTGGGGTTCTTTCTTTTGTTCAAAAAGTTGACTAAACTGGGATTCGAACTCATGCCAATGAGCCATTAGTCGAGGTGTTCTTTCTTAACCCCAAAGAAAAAACATTTTTAAACTTAAAAACAATAGAAAACATTTTAAACATCAATTTGCAAAGTAGTATCAAAAATATTTATGAAAATTCAAACAAGCTCTTTGAAACTAAGATTATGGGGATACCTCGTATATCTCCTCCTTAATTTCACATTTCAAAACATCATTAACTCTCAGAGCATAGAACAGATCCTTTAGTACTTCAGATGAACCAAGAACCTCTGATACAGACTTGCAAGTAGCACCACTTATATCAGGCTTCTCTTGAATTCCAAGAATGTCAAATGTTCTCAATGCTTCATGTGTCTCTTCCAAACTGACCAAAAAAAAAATAATGGGAGACTACACACTGACACAATAATAGCAGCTCACAGAAAAGAAAAAAAAAAGAACTAGAACAAAACCCAAACTAACAATTCAAAAGAATTATTGTTAAAAAATATTGACAATAATAACACTTCGAGGAATTCAAAACCTTAGTTGTAATATGCAGGATAAGTTATATTAAAATAAAAAACAATTTTTAGATCGAAAATAAACTTTTACTGCTTCACATGAAAGCAAAAAAAAGGAGACATTAGAACCGCTTTTCAAAGAGGAAATTTCCTGTAACTCTATTAGAACTAGTGACCAACACTTTTTCAAAGAACATTGCTCAAAATTTCCAAAAACATCCCACCCAAACTTTGTCCAGGAACTTAACTGTCATATTGAACGGAATGTATCAAACCCAAAAAAGCAAAATGAAAAAATAATAATAATAATTAATAAATAAATGCCTACTACCTCTCAAATGCACCATTAGTAGGCCAAAATAGCTCCAGAGCTGCATATCGATGTGAATCTGAGATCGGCTGAAAAATCGTTGCCGCTTGGCAGATCGATAACGCCAAAAGTAGTACCAGGAATCGAACTAGGTTTCTGGCCATTGCTGCAAAAGGACAGAACAGAAAAGAAACATTAGTGTCGATTGAATCAATACCACAGATCGCGCAATTCCTACACTTACCCTCAGTTTAGAACGCCTGGATTTGAAGGGATTTCAAATCAGCATTATTTATAAGAATTGGCAAAAAATATAATTTGGGAACTTTTGTTTTGAATTGTATTAGGATCTGAGAATTTCAAATCATTTCCTTGGAATTCCTGATGCTAAACAATGCATAAACAAGTTAATCCATACTGGATTTAACAAACAAAAAAAAAAACAGAAATGTGTTGTGAAGAACCCTAGGGTAGATCGTAAGTAAATCGTAAAGAGAAGGAGATAACCAACCCGTAAAGGTGGAGTCGCGCGGTCAACTGCGGCCGAGAGAGAGGGAGACGTAGTGTGAAGAGTGCGAAGCTGATTTATAAAGAATTTTTTTTCCATTTTCTTTTCTTATTATTTAATATTAAAATAAATTTAAATATCACTTTATTCCCTTAATTTCTTTACAACCATTCAAATTCAAAACTATTAAAAATCTAATTTTAATCTCTATATTTTATAAGATTTTGAAATTTATTAGGTTATGGTTTCTATGCTAAAAAATAAAAAATAAAAATCGGTCCAACTTTTTTCTTTCAAAAAATTAATATATTCTTCTATAAATTTAAAAATGTGTTCGCATTTTAACTTAGATTGTGTTAAAATTATTAAAATTATTAAATAAAATTAATTTCAAATTTATAAAGACCAATTTTATTTTATTTTTATTTTTTTTAAGTTTAAAAATTAAAATTGGAACTTTGGAAATTCATAGACCAAAATGTTCAAAGACCACCATTGGACTTTTGAAAGTTGATGATCAAGATCAAACAAATGTTAAAGTTCATGAATTAAAATTATATTTTATCCTAAAATACAGTGGGG